>JADLZL010007783.1:0-98171 GCA_015844335.1 Chrysopogon serrulatus | reverse complement strand
TAAGTAAGGTGGAGGGAGCTCCATCTCCCTCACCTCCTCCCATTTGCATTTTCCTTCATCCCTTCTAGGTTTTCCTTCTCCTAGGTGCTAAGTGAGAGAGAGGTCCACTAATCTTTGCAATTAGTGTAAGAACCACATTTACTCATGGGAATGGAGGTCCCGAATCCTCCATGTTTCCTCGTGGGGTCAGATTGATGTGTTGATTCGCGTTTTGATTGTTGTTCTTCGCGTTTTTCGTTTTTCCCATTTCCCCACTTGTTCCCGAGTTGATTTCTCGAGCTGTGGTTCATCTCTTTGCAAACCACTTGTTTCTACTTGATCATGGTCGTGAGTTGATCCTTTCCACCGAAGGAATTCATCTGAATCCTCACGAATCCTCAGATCGGGTTGAATCAAGTTTTTCGGGGAAAACTTGCTCTTGAATCGGATTTCATTGATTTTCGAAGTTGTAGTGAGTTTGGGGTTGTGATCTTCATGGATTAGTCTTAGAACTACCTTGTGAACCCCTCTGCAAAATCTCAGGTCGATCCGAGTTGATTTGATTGAGTTTTGGCTTTGGAATCGAAATTTCCAGGGTTCTGTCCGAAAATACCGGACACGTCCGGTGTGCATACCGGACACGTCCGGTAGACTCAACTTTGGAATTTTGAGCTGAAATTTTGTGGAGACCTTCTTCTGTGTGTCTAGTTTCTAGGGTTAAAATTTCACGATTTTTGGACATCGTTTGATTGGGTTTTCCATTTTTCTCCCAAAGTCGCTCTGTGCTGAAAATGAGGTCCGGTGCATACCGGACGTGTCCGGTATGAGGTCCGGTATGAGCTGAGCGTGTCCGGTCTAAAGTCGCAAATACCGGACACGTCCGATAGGGGTACCGGACATGTCCGATATGAGCGCCTGAGATCCTTTTCTTCGCTGTTTTGACCGGATCTTGGTCGTTCGGATTCCGATTCGTGTTCCGTTTGTTGCGTTGGGTTTCTAGCATCACGTACTTCGTTCCAAAGTACTCTTGTCACAAGTTGGCTCGAGTATTTTGGATTGACCACTCCTTCCTTCTCGATAGGATTCGAGTGCGTCCATTTCGAAGTTTCGTCGAGCGCTCGTCTCTGATCTCTTTCGGTTGATCCGCTGTACTGCTTGGACATTTCCAAGGGTATCCACCTACCTGTTAGGTCGTGATCATATCGCTCACTCGTGCGGTTGCGTTTGGGGTTTGATTTTGGGACAGCGGTCGAAAGTTTTGAAAGAAATTTGAGGCTCCCATTCACCCCCCCTCCGTCGCCGCTTTTCGGCCCTTCAACCACCTTGTCTCTCCCTTTTGTAGATAACTATGAAAAATTTAGAGCACTTACTTTTTGTATAACATGATATCCTATATGGACCTAAGGCTACTACCAGGGACACGCATTGGAGAAGCCCTTAGCCTGAACTCTCAAGTGTACTAGAAAGACACTTGGCAACGCGTAGAGTCTGTGTTATATAATCATAGTATTGTAGTTGTTGCAAACCTTATTTTATATGTAGAGTAACAATAATTATATATGGGTATATGTATATTTTTGAAGCAACATAGGTAAGACAAATCCGCTGCATTATTATTTTCGTATAGATGTTATGGTGTATAGATGTTGTGGTCTGCAATGTTGTTGTACTTGTATATATTTTGGAAAATTATATTATTTAAATAATATGTTATCTAAACAATCCAAATGGAACTATCATATTTTTGGCTATATTTACTATGGAGAAAGAAATGTTTAGCATTTGGGGTAATATTTATGTATAGGCGAATGTATATGTTTTTAGGATTGGAGAGAAGTCAATCGTTTTATTTTATGCGTGGTATGGACAAGGTATCATAAAAATTTCATAGCTATTCAATAAAGTAACTAACTCTATTAATTATTTAGAGAAAACTCTTGAGGAATATAGTTCAACATGTATAGCAAGAAAATTACGCTAAAACATATGGGGTTATGTGTTCAACAAGCATGGTTTGGCAATTTTAGTCGATTTTGATAAGTAGTAAATTCGTGTGAAAATAGAAAAACGGCATCGGGGCGAATTCAGCCCATCAAGACTCAGTTTTGGCCATATACAAGACCGAATGGGGGAAGAGTGGCCCATAAAGACGACCCACTCATGGGACCCGAGAGGAGGCCTGCTTGTTGATTTCGTTAAATTTATGTCTTTTTTGAAAAAAAAACTGAGAGGAGGCCTATACTACGAGTTGATTTCAATAAAGTTTGAGGGGTTTCGGCAAAATTGCTAGGACTCGCTCAATCTGAGCCATATGTGCGCCCGGATCGGATGACGAGAAAACGCCAGCGATGTGGCCATGTTCTCTCGATGTGTGTTTCTCTCGATAAAAGCTGAATCGGTTTGTGGCAACACCAGATTTTGGGGTGAAAGGCCAACAAAGCCCGTGGTTATTAGATGCACCATCCAAAACCGAAAACAAGTTATTACTAGAAAGGCACGCGGCGTTGCCGCTTAGGGCCTGTATTCCATCGTCGTAGTATTGTAGTTGTTGTAGACTTTGTTTCATACGTAAAGTAGTAATAGATGTTTATAGGTAGGTACATATTTTTTTAAGCAATGTAGGTAAGATAAATCCGTTGTTTTTTTATTTTGACATAGTTGTCATAGTATGTATTTTGAATAACTGTATTGTTTAAGTAAAATATTGTCTTAGGTATCGAAAGAGAAATATCTTTTTTTGCTATATTTGTTGTAGAGAAAGAAATGCTTAATGTCTTTTTGAAGAGAGAGGAGCATTTCATGAGTAAAAAAGAGTTTTGTTTTTTAAATAATAAATAGTTTTATTTTATACGTGGTGTAGGTATGGTATGATTAAAATTTTATAGCAAATATAAACTCGACTCTATTAATTATTTTTGGAAACCGTAGATAAATTTATATCTATATTTATAGCAATAAAATTACAATAAAACATGCGATTATATGTTTATATTGTAGTGCTAGTTGTGTGGAGTTCAAAAACTTAGTTTGGTATTTTTCTTATTTTTATTTAATTTATTACGATTTTTACAAAATTTGAGGCGGTTTATACAAATAATAATTTCAGAAAAATAGAAAACGAAGTTGGACCGAATTCAAATTTCACTTGGCCCAATATCGACCACAAAAAGGGCCCAAGCGGGAGAGAGGCGGCCCATAAAAGGCCCAAACCATGGGATCCCGCCCGCGGGTTCATTTGTGCAAAGTCGGAGGGCTTTTTGTAAGATTTTTTGTGAGGGGATAGGGACGGCGGGTTCTATTATGGAAAGCTCGAGGTCTTTTTACAAAACAACCGGGATTGGCTAGATCTTGGCTGTCCGTCCGGCCGACGGACGGCCGGAATTACCGCGGCGTGGCACGTGTGGGCCTTCTTTTGCACGCTTTCATATATAGAGATCGCCCGATTTCCACCCAATAATCTACCCGTTGGGCTATTCTCACGCATACACACAGACAAAATTTTAATTGAGCCTTTGAGGCTATCCGCACTCATCGTCCTCTATTTTCTCCTCTATCTTTGCCTGGGTCGGCCAAGATTCTCTCATCTATATCCAATTCTCCCGCATCCATCCATCTTCTATATCATACTCTATCCACTGTGGGGTCCACTTATCACTTTATCTAAATATATTCATGTGGGATCTAGTTTTGAAGGATTTATTGCAACGAATTTAATGGTGCAATCGAAATTTAATTTGGATTTGTGATTTGTGAGTTATAATATTTTTTTCTAGTTGAAATAAGTGGGACCCGCGCTGGATACTCCTCTCTCTCTCCTGCTCTCTCACGCGCATGCTGGGGCCCGCGCTGGATGCTCTGTCACGTTGCTCTCTGACAGACTGACACGCGCGCTGGATTCCGTAGCTCCTGGGAACCGCTGCAGTTGGCGGACGACCGGCCGTGGCGTACCGTGTAGCGTACCCCGCTGCAGCTGGTTTCTCCGCCATCGAGCGTGCGTGGTACCGACGTGGCCGGTACCGGAGGATTTACCGCACAGCAATGCGGACAGTCTGAGCCCGTTACAGGAAGCTGAACCGTCCGTGGGTCCAGGCCCACAGTCCACGAGCGGCCGGCCACCTCCGCATCCTTGACAAAAAGATTTTACATTCTGCCACGAGTCCCCGTCCCCGCGGAGCTACGCGCACCACGCGCGCCTCCCGATCCCCACGGCCGCCGCGTGACATGTGAGCCCCACAACCGTTTTCTTATTCTTATCCAGAATATATATATATCCATTCCGGAATTTCTTACAGCCACTGAGGGAGAAAACTCCAGAGTTTAAAGTCCACGTGGCGAGCAAAGGAAGGCTGTCAGGTGCATCGGACGACCACCAGTAGTTCTCGTTACAGATAATTAGCTGGATATTTTTTAAAATTAAAAGAAAAGACGCGGCGATTTTTCGCTTCCGGTAATCCGCCGGTTTGCCTTTATCCGTGGGCCTCCTTTTTAAAAGGCGCGACTTTTCTTCGCCGCTTCCGCAATCTTCCATTGCATTCCTCTTGCGCCGCGTTCCTTCCCTCCCCCGTCTCTCCTCGCGAGCTCTTCATCCATCCCTTCTTCGAGCGCGGTTTGGTTCGGCGATGGCGGCAGCGCAGGCGGTCGCGAAGGGGAGCGTGGTGTCGCCGTGCGGCAATCGAGCGGCGTCGGCCCTCCTCGGCAGGCGGAGGGGCGCCGTGGCGGCGCGGATGGCGCCGTCGGCGGTGCGGATCGGGGGGCTCCTGGAGGAAGGCCGCGTTTCCTGGCGGGAGGCTGGCCTTGGGGACGAGGAGATCCAGGCCCGCGTCACGGAGTCTCTTCGCGTCGCCGGCGCAGGTGAATATAGATTCATCTGGAGTACTAGTTATCATGCGTTCCCTTCAAGTTTTTCTTTTCTTCTGTTTTTTTGTAGTTCATGTGTATCGTAATTTTTTCCCCAAAGTTTTTGCGATTAATTTACCTTTCATCCTAAAATCATATTTAGTTTTTCTTTTCTTTTGCTTAGATTTACTACTCTTAGAAGTTTCTAGTCCGTTTGACCATCCAAAAATAACATCTTTGATTCGCGAACTTTTGTTTTACGAATAAAAAAAAGAAACGTAAAGACTCACACTAATATGATCTGATTTTTCTCTGTCCGGTTACTCAGATGAACATGAACCTTGCGATTGGGAAATCGATGAGGTGGTGGGAGAAGGGGTTGCAGCCCAACATGCGTGAGATCGAGTCCGCCCAAGACCTTGTCGATTCCTTGACTAACGCCGGCGACAAGCTCGTCATCGTCGACTTTTTCTCCCCTGGCTGCGGCGGCTGCCGTGCTCTTCACCCCAAGGTGAGGGCAAAAAGGATACCGAATTCACTGTTGCATGATATTCTTCATATATCCAAGAACTTTGAGAAGATTGTGGGTTTTCTGATGAATCATATCTCGTGCAGATTTGTCAATTTGCGGAGCAGAACCCAGATGTGCTGTTCTTGCAAGTCAACTACGAGGAGCACAAGTCTATGTGCTACAGCCTTCATGTCCATGTTCTACCCTTCTTCAGATTCTACAGGGGCGCACAGGGACGACTTTGCAGCTTCAGTTGTACAAACGCAACTGTATGTTCTTGATCCGATCAGCTGTTTCTTGTTTTCATATGATTTATCACTATGTCCTGAATAACATGCAACATACTCTCACACACCTTTCTTCAATGCTACCCAAAATGTTAATTTTGTTCGGATGAAAGAAAGAATGGCCTCTTAAGTTGAATTTGACAGGCCAAGGATGTCCTTTTGCAGTTCATGCAACATTGCAACCTTTACTGATCAGATAGAAACGTTTTCACTTGCGAACCCAACTGGAGGTTGTCATGATCATGTGATTGATTTCCTGGCTGTTATGCAATTTATTAGCTATTACTTAGGATTGTTGTTTGCTGTGGGCACCAATCAGGATTGATGATGGGACTGTTATTTTGGTATGCAGATTAAGAAGTTCAAGGATGCACTTGCGAAGCACAAGCCAGATAGATGTAGCCTTGGCCCAACCAGGGGGCTAGAGGAGTCGGAGTTATTAGCCTTGGCAGCAAACAAGGACCTGCAGTTCACCTACACCAAGGAGCCAGAACTGATTCCCAGGGGAGATGCTCCTGGGGAGGTCATTGCTCCGGAGCCTGCAAAACTTCCTGCAGCCACAAAGCCTCTGGTCAGGCTGGGGTCCGAGGAGAGGACCTTGGTCTCATCAGGAAGATGAGATGCATTATTATCTTCAGGATGATCAGATGTATAGTTCCGTGGTTCTTGATGTGTACAGGTTGTAGGCTTGTAGCTTCTCATGGTGCAGGCTAAGATTTTTTACATGTGAAGCCTGCCCGCCTGTCCTCTAGTAGTTTAGCTCGGTTGTATTAGCAGTAGCAATGAGTGGTGTTGTGGAGCCCTGCCTTAAGGAAATCGCCTGGTAGTCGTATGGATGAATTCGCCTGCATGCTTATTTCGTCGAATTCTATAGGTCATGTGGATGATGAGTTGCTCTTTTTCATTTCTCCTTCGGCCTCAGGATATTGTATGAGTCTGTCGTAAAACTGAATAATGAATCATGCCTTTTATGAATCATGCCTTTTGTTGTGCCAGATATTGTGGTGCTTGGAGATTATGGTTGTGATAATTTGTGAGTTTGCAACTAAGTTTCCTGCCGTGGCCTTCGTTCCTGGTTCCGGGGAAACTACAAAAGGTTGAATTTTTGTGAACGAGGCATAGGCATGGACTTGTGGTTTCCTTTTATACAAAGCTAGATAATGGTGGTCCAGTCTTCTTTTTGAACTGGATAGGATGCAATGTCAATTCATCAACCACTACAATCAATTTCTTCCTCGAGCAAGCACGAGCAGGCAGTTGTGTGTGCGCCACAGCCACACCCTAATCCTCCTCCGTGAACAGGGAGAGCAGGCAGCTGTGCGTGCGCCACAGCCACACCCTAGTCCTCCTTTGGCAAGCACGAGCCACCGTCAGTCAGCCACTACTGCTAAAAAAAAGATAAAACTAGATATGTTTGCTTAAATTGTTCAATTTCAGCGACATTGGCATGTGCAATGATATTTATTTCTGATTTTGATTGAGGCAATTGAGTTGTGCAATGATGTACTATTTTTGACTGAGGCAATTGGATTGTTCAGTGGTGAACTACATCACTGATTCTTCTGATTGTAAATGTTTCTTTGCTCAAATCGATTCCCTATGCTGTCTTTGATTTGCAATTTCTAAATATAATGTTCCTGAGCTCACATTAATGACCTATGATGTATTTTGATTAACAAATGCTAATCGTTCCTAAGCACACATCCATTGTCATGAATTTGGATTGTTTTTTTGAACGAACTTGAATTTGGATTGTCATACACTAAGTTGGACAAAACCTCTGACCGACAAGAGAGAACATAAAGTAGAGGTCAAGATTTTGCGTTATTGTTAAGACACTCCAAAGCATATGAGGGTCAGTCAAATTAAAAGTAGACCTCTAATTTGAGTTAGAGCTGGAGTTACCATTATGAACTAATTGTCTATTAGCAGATTTGTTTATTAGAGGTTTTACATGCTAATTTTAACCGTTAATACGGAGTAACTGTTAGCATTAAGAGTTCTAAACAAGCCAGGCACAGAAACTTCGAGTGGCGCATGAACTGAGAGGAACATGGTAAGGTATGATCGGGCTCCAGGATAGGTATACAGAGACTTCAGTTATACAGAAACTTCAGAGTGGCGCAAGAACTCAGAGGAACATGGCATGATCCAGCTATAACTCCAATCATGCAGCATTGAAGCATTAGCTCTTGGCCATGCGGTGCATGATGCCTTATCAATCAATCAGAGGATATCATGCATCAGAACATCAGGGTATGGATGGAGGCTTGGAAATGAGACTTCTTGTTCTCCATCTCCCTTTGGAGCATAGTACGCTCTTGTCGGTTACAACAGGTGTTTAGTTCTCCAAAGGAGCACTTCTGGTTCTGGAGGCTTCGGCTTGTCTTCATTGGAAATATCTGCACAGCGAGGTCAATACGTGGCGCGCTGTCGAATGCCAATTATGATCCACTCAAATTGGTGCTATCCGTTGTTTTATCCAAACGTATTTGTGCATGATGAATGGAGCCACCATATTTACCCCTCCGAGGAATCGGGACAGCGATGGTAGTTTTATTGAAAAATACAAAAGGTCCAGAAACTGACAGGTAAAAATATCCAGAATGCCAATTATGATCCACTGAAAAATACAAAAGGTCCAGAAACTGACAGGTAAGTATCGAGCCACCGTATTCACATCCATCTTTTTTCTATTGTTGCTTGGGAGGTACTTTCTGTCTTTCTCCATTTGTAGAATAACGGTTAGTAATTCACATTGGAACATCACAATTAGTTAATGACATTGCTACCTCCTACTTGAGGTTCTTATTATTAGTCGTGAGTGAAGGCATGGAAATGAATTAAAACAAGGTAGTACGGTGGTCGCTGATCATGGTTCTTAGGAATGGAAGTCGTATCATGAAAAGTGGTACAGCTCATTCTGTAATTCAAATGAACTGTATTAGGATGAAGAGAGAAATTTTGCAAACAAAAGGCTAGATAAACTTGTATAGAAAAAAAAAAGGTCTTTTGTATTTCTATTATTTCTTTGCCTGCTCTAAAGTGATAGATTTTGAGAGGCGTTTAGACCAGCAAACTCTACTCAAGATAAATATAACTTGGAGGTGATGCGCAGGCCTGTTTGGACTGTAGTCTAAGGGTCTGTTTGATCCCTATAAATAACAAATTATATGCTACTAATTAGTTTTTTTAGAACCAAACATATATAGATAATAGACTAGCTAATTGTTAGCTAGACCTTCAGATAACAACCATCTCACAATTTAGACCAAATTAGATAATAAGTTATTACGAACTATTTAGACCAAATCAGATAATAAATCCAAACATGGCCATTGCCACCACTAACTTTAGACAGCCCCGGCTTTTCTAATGTTTGTTGGTGCCACAATTTTGTTTGCTTAACTTCTTAATCAATTGCTCAACTTATCTAAGTGACTTTTTTTCGGGCTACCTTTATTTAAGGGTTGTGACACTAAGTGGCAAGAAAGAGTGGCAAACTTAGTTATTAACTAAATGGGCCCATCATGTTTTTTCTCAAATACATAAAAGAGGTGTACATCATTGTACGAGAAAGAAAATTCAATATTGCGTCAACGCGTGGAGCACTCGCTCACGCCAGGCCCCTTTGGCGAGCCTTCAGGGAAAACCAAGTACCGGAGCTCTGTTCTATACTACTTCTATTACCATTTTACAAGATACGTACTAGGCAACTAAAACGACTACGGTGTGTGTGTTTAGATAGCAACGGTGGCCTTTCGGCGCCTCGATCTCGACGTCGCCATTCTGGACCTCAGGAAAACCTCTCAAAGCGCCTCAAGGTTGTTGGGCTTGAGGGTTCAGATACTACAGCATGTACTTTGGAAGGTTGAGGCAATCAAAAAAAAAAAAAAAAAAGGTTGTTGGGCTTGAGCGGTGCATTGTAGATATCGCCAAAACACTTTTTGGCTAAATTGACAACTAATTTTTTTTGAGCATATGTTTGGATGCCCTGTAAAGACCTTTTGTGTGGTGTAGGGTGAGAGATATCGTTGTCGCTCAAATCGTATTTAAATATTGTATATATGGAGAATATATGTTACACGATACGGAGTATGACGCAAGTGCAGATCAGTTGAAGAAAGGTCAAATGTGAAAATGGTGCAAACATGTTCTAAGACATACTCCCTCTAGGTTAATAAAAGAAGTCATTTTCGATAAGATTTAAGTCAAATATTCGAATATAACTTTTAAGTTGTTGAATTTAAAAATGTGAAAACTATATGGATAGATTGGTCTAGAAAAATACTTTTATAAAAACATATAAGTACCACTTTAAAAATAAATATTTTTATAAAAAATAGGATGTTAAAATTATGCTTCAAAGTCCATATTATTTATTGTTCAAAACGACTTTTTTTATCAATCTAGAGGGAGTACTAAACAAAACTAATATTTTTAAAACTTAGCACAACACTAGAGCGCCAGGAATAGACCATTGGGGCCAAAAGTGACAAAAGGACAATAATAATAAAAAGTAGTACCATCACGGGTACTAAACAAGAGCTAATATTTAATTTTGATTCGTCAAGAAATAGTACCATCACATATTCAGATAGGATATAATTGGATTTAGAGTTATCAACGTTGCCTCCGCCCCAGATGTATGTGGGGACTGGGGGTTAAGATTTTGAGGCTGTTGGACTGGTCATATAAGTCGCCTGATAAGATAAGCCAGCTAATTTACTGTGAGAGAAAAATATTGTTTGAACGGTTGATATATGTAACACCTCTGGTGTTACGTTAACCTAAACCTGACATATCATCATCATCATTGCATAAGCATTAATGACTAGAGAACTCTAATGTGAATAATTAAAATAAGTTTATTTAATTCTAGGGTTGTTGCGCTCTTTTATATCACATGTGTATGTGTTTACCATCTAAATTCCACTCACATGTCTACTTTTGTTTATAAAAGCAATCAATTAAAATCAATCTTGATGTTTGCAAGTGTTTGGCTAACCTTGACTTACACTTCAAACATGTTTTATAAGTCAAATAAGGTGCAAGGAAGAATCAAATTTGAATTTGGAATTCAAACCCTAAACCCTAGCTCAAGGGGCTAAGTGTGGGAATTTGAATTTCACTTTCAATTTTGAGGAGCTAACCATAATTAATTTTGTTAATAAAAGTTACCAAACTTTGGCACCATTTAAAAGTATGAACTTTGTAATTTGAAAATATGACATTGGTTGGGTTTGAAAAGTATCACAACATCATTAATTAATTGCCCAAAGATTCAATATGAAAATCCTTTTTAAAAGCTTGAAATTCAAAGTGAAACCGCCCCCTTTTCAATTTCATCTCAAAATATTCAAAATTTGGGAAAACTCCAAAAATACAGTTTGTACATCTCTTTGAGCTCTACAACTTTGGTATATTTTTCAAGTTTTTGAATAAAATTTGAAGTAATTTCAAAAGTTCTTTAAATTGAAAAATGTCCCCTTTTGTACTTTTAAACTCCAATTCAAAATCTATTTGATTTCATGAGAAACTTTCTAAATAAAAGTTGTAGATCTTGAAAAATAGAACAACTTTTATTTTTGGAGATTTTCATCTTTTATTCAAAATTTAAAAGTAATTTTGAAATCCCAAAGGTTATGGTTTTGTACCATTTGCAAATTTGAAATGCAAATTCAAAAACTATTTGGAATCTGGCAAAACTTGCTAAATGAAAGTGGTAGAGCATGAAAAGTTGTACAATTGATATTTTGGGAGATTTTCCTATACAGTTCAATTTTTGGGAATAATTTTGAAAAGAAAAAAGAGAGGTGTCCCCGTGCTACGGTGTTGAACAGGGGGGGTGGCTAGCTCGCCCGGCCGCCCATGCCGACCGGCCGGCCGACCACCGCCGTGGCTGCCGTTCCGTGGCTTCCCGGTTTCCGGCGTTGCCGACCAGCTCACCGGCGTCGCGAAGACCCCTTCCACTGTCTAGCTCGCCCTTGCCCTATAAAAGCCGGTGACGGCCGACGACGAGTCCCTTTTCTCCACTTCGTTCACCGCCGGCCGTCGTCAATCTCCCCATCAAATTCGCTCGCCTCACTCCACTGCCATCCCCGATTGCTTGCACACAGCCCCACAACTTCCTTGCGTATCCACCGAGCCCAACCTTGCCTTTTGTGGTTGCCGAAATCACCGTTGTAACCCTGTCTTCCCCGCTCCTGTCCCACCGCCGCCACCGTAGCCACCTCACCGCCGGCTATCCTGCTCTCGACCACCACCCGCCGCTACGGTGTTTTGAAGTCGTGGTGAGCCCCTGAAGCTTGTAGAGGTATTGGTTGCGCTAGAGTGGTCACGGTTTAGCGGGAACAAGGGGCGTGTCGCTGGTCGCCGCCGTCCGCCGCCGCCGTACTCCACCGTATGTTCCGTCTGTGGCTGCCCGAGTCGTTTTCGCGGTCGCGTTGAGTTCGCCTTGGAGTGCTTGAGCGTGTTGGTACGCTTCGGCTTCGCGGAGAAGCTCTGGGAGCCTCGGGCCACTTAGGGTCGTGGCGCCGCCGAAGCCGCTGCGGATCACCGCCGCGGTGCTCGTGGTTGGCAAGGGTTGAGTAGCAGCTCGTTGGGCAGGGGCATGGGGTGTAGAGTCTGTTGGGGCGCTTGGTTTCGCCGGAGGAGCGCCGCCGGGCGAAGAGTAGCCGCCATCGTGCCGCCAAGTATCGCGCGCCCGTCGGAAAAGAAAGGGAGGGGAAGAGGAGGAAGGAGAAGCCGACAGGAGGGGCCGCTTGTCGGCCGAGAGAGAGGGGAGAGCGTCTGGCCTTGCGCCACCGAAGGGTCGTGGTCTTGTGCGCCGTGGGCCGCATAGAATCCGGGAGAGAGGAAAATGTTTTTCCTTTTTCCTTTTTGATTTCTGAAACCGATTTACATCTTTTTGTAATGAATTAATTTGGGCACTTAAAATATGAGAAAAATATGTATGTGCTCCTTGTAGTATGCTCTGTCAAGGAAAAATACTAACTCTAGTTTTTCAATAAAATTTAATTATGCTATAAATTGCTCTTTTAATTAATAAATGTCACTTCCATGATTTTTAATAATTAAAATATAAGTCCAAAAATCATGAAATTTATTTTGTGTGCTAATTAGATGATAATGATCTTAATTATGAAGTTTGATTCTATTTTGACTAATTTTTGTTTTATGCTTAATTAATACCTTAATTAATTAATGTTTAATTAATTATTCTTTGATTAATTAGGGTTTGATTAATCTCCAATTAGCAAGCTAATTAGTGGCTTTCAACAACTGTAAAAATGGTTAATAAATTAGTAATTAACCTTAATCACTATTAGGGTTGTTTGATTTTGGGATTGATCGAGGACCCTAGGTCATTAACCTTAATGACCTTCGACATTTTATGAGTGATTGCGTACCGTTAGTCCGTCGTCGTCGACGCTAGTTATACTTCTATAATGCAACGTTACCGTGAAAGAAAGTTGTACTCAAGATCGATTAGTTGTCGTTGCATCATTATCGCATGTCTTTGTTACTGCATTGTGATCATGCATTTCAATCGTGTAGTTGTACCGTCCGAGGAAGGAGTTGATCCAGCTCCTATCTCTGAAGAAGGTGTTCAGTGTGAGGAGGTTGGTCTTGATCTCGGCAAAGTGCCATCACCGAACCTCACTTGCCGAGCCCCAAGGCAAGCCCCTGGATGCATTTAAACATTTTCTTGTATTTCAAAAAGCTTTATATTTTATGTTCCTGATATGATGCATTAGGTGTTAGGAGTTGTGTGATATCCTACTTTGATGCATTTACTGTACCTTGATATATTACTCTGGATACCTGTTTTGATTTCAAAATGCGTAGTATACGTTTAGCCGTGCTACTAGTATAAGGTTTTGATAAACCGTTTCTAAAAATGTGATAATGGTACCAACTTTTGAGAAAGTTATGAAAACCTGATGTTGCTTGTTGTTTATTCTTGTTCCGACGGGTCAAGGGTACACCACAAGAACATGATGATGAATAAGTCGAGACCGGGGTGGAGTGACTTGCACCAGGATGGGCTAGTGCCCTGGTGTAGTGTCGTCCACTTATGAGTCTGTTAAGCACCGTTCGTTGCCTTGGCCCTTGGATCATGAGGTTATTGGATAGTACTAGTCGCATGCTAATGGCTGTAAGCTCCCTTGTACCATCCGTGACGAGAACGGACACCGGAACGAGAAGTAGCGTGTACCCACACTACGAGCGCACCGTCGACGTACAGACGGCGTAGGGAGATGGTGTACTGTACTCTCGTGGCTAGGACCCGTTCTGGCAGAAAAAAATACAAGCGTGAGTTGATGTATGTAAGATGTTCGGTCCTGCATACATCGTGTGGCTAGAAAGCCCTAGCTGGGTATATAAAGCGATTCGAATCGTCGTTGCTCCACGATATGAGAGACTTGATCCTTGCACCAAAGATCGTAGTAATGATGGAAGTTGTGAGACTGGAAAGTTTTGAATTCGTTACATGTTTGACAAGTGATTGTTACAATGGGACCGGCTTAGTCTCTTTTCGCAAAAGGTGTCTTTTGATCTTGCTAAAGCCTTACCTTGATTCCTATTAGCCAGCATTCCTGAGTCTTCTCCCCAGTTTTTAGTCGGGTAAGTCTTGCGGAGTACTTTTTGTACTTAGGGTTTGTTAAACCCCTGTTGCAGGTGAACCGTGTGAGCAAGTGTGCTACGGCCCTTGTTGCATGACGGTGATCGAGGAAGGATCTGACGAGGAGTAGGTTGTGTGGCCCTTGGGCAGGGCACTTCTGTTGAGTGGCTTGTGATAAAGTTCTATAATGATACTTCCGCTGTCTTGTAATAATGATACACTAGTTTGTATAAATTTATCAAGTGGTTTGTAAATTAAGTTATTGTAAGTCTTCCGCTACTCTGGTATTTTTTTTATGAAAGCTGTTGTAATACTGTGATGTCCCTGTAAGTATCGATCCTGGAGGAATCGTGGTTTATCGAGGATCCACCCGACGGAACATTCTAGGTTATGTGGTGTACAAGCATAGCCGACAGAGGTCTTAGGGACAATGTCAGGTGCTTGTGGGCCATATAATTTAGAAGGTTCTGCCACAAGGGGTATCAGAGTGGTACTTACAAAGACACTTGCAGTATTACTTTTCAAAACTTTAAAATGTTTTGGATTCAAAAGTTAAAAGTGGTTTGGTCCAAATTGTTTCTGCTCTGTCTTAATTCTTTCTAGTAGCCTTTCTAGGTGCTATTTAAAAGAAGTCTTAAGCGGAGTATCATGTTATTTTCTTTTTGCCCTATATTACTAAAAGTGTGTTTATGTTAGTTTAAAAAATTTTTGCTTGATCCGTAGGTTCGATCATGCATCATGTTTAATTCACCTGTTTAAAATCATATCCCCGATAAAAAGTGGTTGGGCTAAGTAAAATCAATCCTATTCTTGCTGACTCTAAGGCTCTTAATCTTATAGTCTCTATCTCTACTTTCTATAGGATGACCCGTACCAAGCAGACTGCTCGCAAGATGACCGGTTCAAAGGGAGTGCCACGTCACCAGTTGGCACCCCGCCGCAATGATGCGGAGGCCGGGCCAAGTGGGCCGAAGCCTGAGAAGAAGATATCCAAGAAACAGAAGATAGCCCAGTTGTCTGCAGAGTTGGCCGTTGTCACCAAATATCATTTGGTGGCAACCATTGAAAACCACAAGCTGAAGTCCGAGATAGCGGATCAGCAAAGGCAAGAGCAGTAGGATCTTAAGTCCATCCACGAGCTTCAGCAGACAATTGCTCATCTTCAGCATGAGCTGGAGGGTACAAGGAACCAAAGGAACGATGGCTATGACTACATTGAAGAGTTGCAGGCGCAGGTGGATGATCTCAAAGCATACAGTGCCGCCCTACACGAGGAGGTTCACCATCAGCACAACCTCCACGATCCTCCTGTACCCGGCCAGCCAGATAGCCAGCGGGCGACTTGGGTTCCGTGGAGTCACCGGAGGTGTACCCGTCACCGACTGAGGAGCCCGAGGCAGACGAGGACTACGAGTCAGTCGCGGGCAATGAGTCAGATGCCTGAGTTCCCTGAGAGGGATGTGTAATATAGTTATCCTTATGTGCTAAGTAGTCAACCTAGGTATGTCTGGCCTATGAGCGGACCTGTAATATGAATAAGTGAACCCACGTGTGACTGGTTTGTACTGATGTTTAAAGTTTAATAAGTCTGCTTGTGAATAAATATGATCTTGTCTATAACAGATGTCGGGTCATTCTCGTGCTGGTTCTTCACAAGGGGGAGGTGAGGCCCCCAGTGCACCACCACACACCCACGTCTTTTTGGTCAAGCAAATGGTAGCCTTAGTAAATGCCACCACTGAGAATTCCTGTTTGTTACGGGAAATGGGTCAGCACAATCACGAGGCACCATATGTGAATCATGGCCGTCGTAATCACGACGAGATCACGTATGCAGACTTCACAGAGACTCGTCCGCCAGTTTTCACTAGGGCTGAGGATCCCTTAGAGGCTAATGACTGGCTTCGTGTCATAGACCAGAAGTTTGACCTGTTAGAGGGTTGTACAGACCCTTTGAAACCAAAGTTTGCCGCACAATAATTGAGGGGCCCTGCATCTGCATGGTGGGCAAACTTTCTAGCACGACAGCCAGCCGGTCAGCTAATTACTTAGGCCATGTTCCAAGATGCATTCCGTCAGCATTTCATTCCTGACGGAGTGATGCAAGCAAAGCTGGAAGAATTTCTAGCATTGAAGCAGGGTAGTCGATCAGTGGTGCAGTATGTGAACATATTTAGTCATCTATCACAGTATGCACCTGAACATGTGGATACGGACATCAAGAAGAAGAAATGCTTTCTTAGGGGTTTAAAAAGTGATATTGAAACCCACCTTACTGCAAATCCAAATGCCACCTTCTATGAGGCAGTGGATATTGCAATCTCCTATGAAAGATCCATGCTAAAACAGAAGAATGAAGAGAGGCGTGCTTTTCCTAGACTGTCTGACGGAATCCAAAAACACCAGAGGTTATCTTTCATCCCACTCAGCATAACCGCCAACTGTTCCGTTATCCGCAGCCCCAGCAAACCCATCAATCCTATCACCACCCGCAACAGCAGCAGCAAGCCCAAAGGCAACAGGTGTACACTCGTCCTGCTGCCGTAACCTATCCCCAACAGCTGAACACCTAGGGTATTCGAAACACAACTCCACTCGCTCCCCAGAATTCTCCCATTGGTCTCGGTCCGTATTTTAATTGTAACCGGACTGGACACATTGCTCGAAACTGTCCTTATCCCAAAAGAAATATTTCCAATTTTCAACAAGGATCTGGCAGTCAGCAACACTAGAGTCAGGGCAGGGGTAGTTCGCACCATGCCCCGAGGGTGAATGCCGGAAGGAAAACTGGACGTGTGTATCAAGTCCAGACTGGGGATGTCCTTGAAGGAGAGCCTATTTTAATGGGTATGTTCCCTATTGCCAGTCACCCTGCAATTACATTATTTAATTCTGGTGCATCGCATACATTCATCAACCGTACTTTTGTTACAAAGCATGCAATCCCCATAAAAGAAATTAAAGATGAGTTTTTGGTGCAATCGCCGGGAGGGCGTATACACACATGAAAAATAGTATATCAGGTCCCTATATCTCTTGGTGGGTATCTCTATCCCACGGATCTGATAGTACTGAAGGATCAGAATATAGACGTGATCCTTGGAATGAATTGGTTACGCCATTATGGTGCTTTGTGATAGATGCACCGAATAGAACCATTAAGCTGTTTCTACCTGATAACCAGTCCCCACTTCTTATCCAATTCCCAATTCCCAAGAGAGCAGTTGAGACAGTTAATGCAACTTCAGTGCAAGAAATCAAAGATATACCTGTGGTCTGTGAGTTCCTAGATGTATTCCCTGAGGATTTGTCTGGGTTACCACCAGAACGAGATGTTGAATTTGTGATTGAGTTAAAATCGGGTACTGCACCAGTATCCCGAAGAGCTTATAGGATGCCCCGAAAAGAGTTAGCAGAATTAAAAACTCAGTTGAAAGAATTGTTGGACAAAGATTTTATCAGACCTAGTTCATCACCGTGGGGTTGTCCTGCTATCTTTGTGAAAAAGAAAGACCAGACTCTGAGAATGTGTGTGGACTATCGTCCACTAAATGAGGTAACCATCAAAAATAAATATCCTCTTCCTCGCATAGATCTTCTCTTTGACCAACTTGCGGGAGCCAAGGTGTTCTCCAAGATTGATCTTAGGTCTGGTTATCATCAAATCCGAATCAGGCCTGAAGATATTCCTAAAACCGCCTTCACCACCAGATACGGCCTATATGAATATCTTGTTATGTCATTTGGGCTTACCAATGCTCCAAATTTCATTTCATGTATCCGATGAACTCGGTGTTTATGCCCGAGCTCGATCGCTTCGTCGTGGTTTTCATCGGCGACATTCTTATATACTCCAAAACCAAAAAAAGAACATGCGGAGCATCTCCGTCTTGTTTTGACTCGTCTCCGAGAACATCAGCTTTATGCCAAATTTAGTAAATGCGAGTTTTGGCTTAGTGAAGTCAAATTTCTTGGTCATGTCTTGTCTGCCGAGGGTGTCGCAGTTGACCCTGGCAAAGTTCAAGACATCCTTAACTGGAAGCCACCTATCAGTGTTCATCAAGTTCATAGCTTTCTCGGAATGGCGGGATATTACCGTCGTTTCATTCCTGACTTCTCCAAAATAGCCAAGCCAATCACCGAACTTCTAAAGAACCAAACCAAATTTCGATGGTCATCTGAATGTGAGCAAGCATTCCACAAATTGAAAGATCTTTTGACTACTGCCCCAGTCCTAGCTCAGCCGGATATTGAAAAACCATTTGATGTGTATTGTGATGCATCTGGTATTGGCATTGGGTGTGTATTGATGCAAGAAGGCAAAGTCATTGCTTATGCTTCAAGGCAATTGAAGCGACATGAAGAGCATTACCCAACTCATGATCTTGAGTTAGCCGCAGTCGTGCATGCTCTGAAGATATGGAGGCATTATTTATTGGACAATCCATGTCATATCTATAATGATCACAAAAGCTTGAAGTATATCTTTACACAGTCTGAGCTGAATATGAGGCAGAGAAGATGGCTTGAATTAATTAAAGACTATGATCTTGAAGTACATTATCATCCTGGCAAAGCTAATGTGGTTGCTGACGCTCTTAGCAGGAGGAGTCAATGCAATTGCCTTGATATTACGCCAGTGAATTTGAGTCTGTGTTAAGAGTTAGAAAGATTGAATATTGATATGATTTCTCAGGGTAGCCTGAATGATATCACAGTACACTCTTCTATTCAAGAGCAGATTATTACAGCTCAGCGAGAAAGCAAAGGTCTTAAACATATTAGAGAGAAAGTCAGATCAGGGCAAGCATCTTGTTTCCGTCTTGATGACAACAATGTGTTATGGTTCAAAAATCGTCTAGTTGTTCTAAAAGTTCCTGAGCTCCGACAGTTGATTCTTGATGAAGCTCACCTAACCAGATTCTCAATTCATCTAGGTAGCAATAAGATGTATCATGATCTGAGGCAGAGATTCTGGTGGACCAAAATGAAAATCAAGATAGCTCGATATGTTGCAAAGTGTGATACTTGTCAGAAAGTCAAAGCTATGCATCCGAAGACCTGCGGAATGTTGCAACCTTTACCAATTCCAAAGCATGGAAGTGGAAAGATATCGATATGGACTTTATTGTTGGTTTGCCTAGAAACGACCCGAGGCTATGATTCTATATGGGTTATTGTTGATCGTTTGACTAAGTCGGCCCATTTCATCCCAGTGAAGAATGTTTACCGAGCACCTCATTATGCTCGGTTATACATAGATCGAATCATGTGTTTGCATGGGGTACCCAAGTCTATTGTTACAGATAGAGGTACACAATTTATTGCTAAATTCCTCGCGTAAATTCCATGAGACCCTAGGTACTAATTAAGTTGTTATACAATCTTTATCATCCGTAAAACCGGAGGGCGACTAAAAGGGTAAATCAAATTCTAGAAGATATGTTAAGATCTTGTGTACTGACTTATTCCTCAGCATGGGATGAATATTTGCCATTAGCAGAATTTGCTTACAATAACAGCTATCAAGAGAGTCTTAAAATGGCACCGTTTGAAGTTTTATATGGCCGCCGGTGTCGTACTCCACTCAATTGGTCTGAACCAGGAGAAAGATGGTTCTATGGAGTTGACTTAGTTAAAGAAACCGAAGATAAAATCAGACAAATTCAAGCAAATCTGAAAAGAGCTCAGTCTAGACAAAAAAGCTATGCGGACCGCCGTCGTCGGCCCTTAGCGTTTAAGGTTGGAGATTTTGTGTACTTGAAAGTATAACCCATGAAGGGTGTGGATCGTTTTGGGGTCAAAGGAAAGTTGGCACCTCGATACATCGGTCCATTTCAAATTATTGAACAGTGTGGAAAGGTTGCCTATCGATTGAATCTACCTGAGCAATTATCTCTTGTACACAATGTGTTCCATGTATCCCAACTAAAAAAGTGTTTGCGAATACCCGATAAAATTGTTGACATTGAAGGTGTCAGACTTGAGCCTGACATGACATGTGCCGAATATCCGGTCAAAATTCTTGATCGTAAGGATCGGGTTACCCGCAGTAAACAAGAAGATTTTATAAAGTCCAAAGTGGGATCAACACTCGAGGATGAAGCAACCTAGGAGTCTGAGGAATTCTTGAATGAGCATTTCCTGGAATTTCTTCCTTCCCTCTCCTAAGTCACGGTTCGTTTCTAAGAATTGTGACTTTCTGAAAAGATGAGACTTGTGATATGAACCCGTCTACCTCCCTTATGAAACCATGTAAGATGTGTCTACTTGATACATTTCCTTTTCCATTACTTAGCCCTAAACTTTGAATCTCGGGACGAGATTCCTTTTAAGGGGAATATAATGTAACACCTCCGGTGTTACGTTAACCTAAACCTGACGTGTTATCATCATCATTGCATAAGCATTCATGATTAGAGAACTCTAATATGAACAATTAAAATAAGTTTATTTAATTCTAGGGTTGTTTGCGCTCTTTTTTATATCACATGTGTATGTGTTTACCATTTAAATTCCACTCACATGTCTACTTTTGTTTATAAAAATAATCAATTAAAATCAACCTTGATGTTTGCAAGTGTTTGGCTAACCTTGACTTACACTTCAAACATGTTTTATAAGTCAAATAAGGTGCAAGGAAGAATCAAATTTGAATTTGGAATTCAAACCCTAAACCCTAGCTCAAGGGGCTAAGTGTGGGAATTTGAATTTCACTTTCAATTTTGAGGAGCTAACCATAATTAATTTTATTAATAAAAGTTACCAAACTTTGGCACCATTTCAAAGTATGAACTTTGTACTTTGAAAATATATCATTGGTTGGGTTTGAAAAGTATCACAACATCATTAATTAATTGCCCAAAGATTCAATTTGAAAATCCTTTTCAAAAGCTTGAAATTCAAAGTGAAACTGCTCCCTTTTCAATTTCATCTCAAAATATTCAAAATTTAGGAAAACTCTAAAAATACAGTTTGTACATATCTTTGAGCTCTACAACTTTGGTATATTTTTTAAGTTTTTGAATAAAATTTGAAGTAATTTCAAAAGTTCTTTAAATTGGAAAATGTCCCCTTTTGCACTTTTAAACTCCAATTCAAAATCTATTTGATTTTATGAGAAACTTTCTAAATAAAAGTTGTAGATCTTGAAAAATCGAACAACTTTTATTTTTAGAGATTTTCATCTTTTATTCAAAATTTAAAAGTAATTTTGAAATCCCAAAGGTTAGGGTTTTGTACCCTTTTCAAATTTGAAATGCAAATTCAAAAACTATTTGGAATCTGGCAAAACTTGCTAAATGAAAGTGGTAGAGCATGAAAAGTTGTACAATTGATATTTTGGGAGATTTTCCTATACAGTTCAATTTTTGGGAATAATTTTGAAAATAAAAAGAGAGGTGTCCCTGCTGATGTTGAGCAGGGGGGTGGCCCTTCGCCCGGCTGCCCATACGGCCATGCCAACCGGCCGGCCGACCGCCGCCCGTGGCCGTTCCGTGGCTTCCTGGGTTTCGCGGCGTTGCCGACCAGCTCACCGGCGTCGCGAAGACCCCTTCCACCTGTCTAGCTCGCCCTTGCCCTATAAAAGCCAGTGACGGCCGACGACGAGTCCCTTTTCTGCACTTCGTTCACCGCCGGTCATCATCAATCTCCTGTCAAATTCGCTCGCCTCACTCCACTGCCATCCCCAATTGCTTGCACACAGCCCCGCAACTTCCTTGCGCATCCGCCGAGCCCATCCTTGCCTTTTGTGGTTGCCGGAATCACCGTTGCAACCCTGTCTTGCCCGCCTCCGTCCACTGTCGCCGCCGTAGCCACCTCACCGCCGTCATCCCAAGTTCTGACCACCACCTACCTGCCGCTACGGTGTTTTGAAGTCGTGGTGAGCCCCTGAAGCTTGTAGAGATATTGGTTGCGCTAGAGTGGTCACGGTTTAGCGGGAACAGCGGCGTGTCAGTGGTCGCCGCCGTGCCGCCGCCGTCTTACCCGCCGCTGTGTCTGTCCAGGGCCGCTCCAAGTCGTTTTCGTGTCACGTTGAGTTCGCCTTGGAGTGCTGAGCGTGTTGGTACGCTCGGCTTCGCCGGAGAAGCTCTGGGAAGCTCGGTCACCGGGGGCCGTGCGCCGTCGAGTCGCCGTGATCGCCGCGGGTGCTCTGGTGGTTGGCAAGGGTTGAGTAGCAGCTCGTTGGGCGCGGCATGGGGTGTAGAGTCCGTTGGGGCAGTTGGTTTCGCCGGAGGAGCGTCGCCGGCGAAGAGTAGCCGCCCACCGTGCCGCCGTTACTGTGCGCCGTCGGAAAAGAAAGGGAGGGAAAGAGGAGGAAGGAGAAGCTGACAGGAGGGGCCTGCTTGTCAGCCAGAGAGAGAGGGAGAGCGTGCGGACGCGCGCCCTGTGCGCGCCGTGGGCCGCACAGTAAGCCCGGGAGAGGGGAAAATGTTTTTCCTTTTTCCTTTTTGATTTTCTGAAACTGATTTTCATCTTTTTGTAATGAATTAATTTGTGTAGTTAAAAATATGAGGAAAAATATGTATGTGCTCCTTGTAGTATGCTCTATCAAGGAAAAATACTAACTCTGGTTTTTCAATAAAATTAAATTATGTTATAAATTGCTCTTTTACTTAATAAATGCCACTTCCATGATTTTTAATAATTAAAATATAAGTCCAAAAATCATGAAATTTGTTTTGTGTGCTAATTAGATGATAATGATCTTAATTATGAAGTTTGATTCTATTTTGACTAATTTTTGTTTTATGCTTAATTAATACCTTAATTAATTAATGTTTAATTAATTATTCTTTGATTAATTAGGGTTTGATTATCTCCAATTAGTAAGTTAATTAGTGGCTTTCAACAACTGTGAAAATAGTTAATAAATTAGTAATTAACCTTAATCACTATTAGGGTTGTTTGATTTTGGGATTGAGTGAGGACCCTAGGTCATTAACCCTAATGACATTCGGCATTTTATGATTTATTGCGTACCGTTAGTCCGTCGTCGTCGACGCTAGTTATACTTCTGTAATGCAACGTTATCGTGAAGGAAAGTTGTACTCAAGATCGATTAGTTGTCGTTGCATCATTATCGCATGTCTTTGTTACTGCATTGTGATCATGCATTTCAATCGTGTAGTTGTGCCGTCCGAGGAAGGAGTTGATCCAGCTCCTATCTCTGAAGAAGGTGTTCAGTGCGAGGAGGTTGGTCTTGATCTCGGCAGTGCCATCACCGAACCTCACTTCGTCGAGCCCCAAGGCAAGCCCCGGATGCATTTAAACATTTCCTTGTATTTCGAAAAGCTTTATATTTTATGTTCCTGATATGATGCATTAGGTGTTAGGAGTTGTGTGATATCCTACTTTGATGCATTTACCGTACCTTGATATACCCTGGATACCTGTTTTGATTTCGAAATGCGTAGTATACGCTTAGCCGTGCTACTAGTATAAGGTTTTGATAAACTGTTTCTAAAAGTGTGATAATGATACCAACTTTTGAGAAAGTTATGAAAACCTGATGTTGCTTGTTGTTTATCCTTGTTCCGACAGGGTCAAGGGTACACCACAAGAACATGATGATGAATAAGTCGAGACCGGGTGGAGTGACTTGCACCAGGATGGGCTAGTGCCCTGGTGTAGTGTCGTCCACTTGTGAGTCGGTTAAGCACCGTTCGTTGCCTTGGCCCTTGGATCATGAGGTTATTGGATAGTACTAGTCGCATGCTAATGGCGGTAAGCTCCCTTGTACCATCCGTGACGCGAACGGACACCGGACGAGAAGTAGCGTGTACCCACACTACGAGCGCACCGTCCGACGCATGCACGGCGTAGGGAGATGGTGTGTACTGTACTCTCGTGGCTAGGACCCGTTCTGGCAGAAAAATTACAAGCGTGAGTTGATGTATGTAAGATGTTTGGTCCTGCATACATCGTATGGCTAGAAAGCCCCAGCTGGGTATATAAAGCGATTCGTATCGTCGTTGCTCCACGATATGGGAGACTTGATCCTTGCACCAGCATCGTAGTAATGATGGAAGTTGTGAGACTGGAAAGTTTTGAATTCTTTACATGTTTGACAAGTGATTGTTACAGTAAGGACTGGCTTAGTCTCTTTTCGCAAAAGGTGTCTTTTGATCTTGCTAAAGCCTCACCTTGATTCCTATTAGCCAGCATTCCTGAGTCTTCTCCCCAGTTTTTAGTCGGGTAAGTCTTGCGGAGTACTTTTTGTACTCAGGGTTTGTTAAACCCCTATTGCAGGTGAACCGTGTGAGCAAGTGTGCTACGGCCCTTGTTGCATGACGGTGATCGAGGAAGGATCTGACGAGGAGTAGGTTGTGTGGCCCTTGGGCAGGGCACTTCTGTTGAGTGGCTTGTAATAAAGTTCTATAATGATACTTCCGCTGTCTTGTAATAATAATACACTGGTTTGTATAAATTTATCAGGTGGTTTGTAAATTAAGTTATTGTAAGTCTTCCGCTACTCTGGTATTTTTTTTATGAAAGCTGTTGTAATACTGTGATGTCCCTGTAAGTATCGATCCTGGAGGAATCGTGGTTTATCGGAGATCCACCCGACGGAACATTCTAGGTTATGTGGTGTACAAGCATAGCCGACAGAGGTCTTAGGGACAATGTCAGGTGCTTGTGGGCCATATAATTTAGAAGGTTCTGCCACAATATATCTAGCTGATAACATAATAAGACATTCGAACAGAGCGAGACGCACTGTGTTCTTTACATGTGGCCGGAGAAACAATTGCATGTGCACGGGGCGGAGATGAGCACCCGCGCCCATGCAAGCAGAGCTGCAGTCTAAGTTTGACGCGCCTTTCGGAAAAAAAAAGTTGGACGGTGTAACACCCCTGGTGTTACGTTAACCAAAACCCACCATGTCATCATAATATGCATTAAGCATTCATGATTAGAAAACCCTAATCAGTATAACTAAAATGAGTTTATCAAATTCTAGGGTTTTGTTTGCGCTCTTTTATATCGTATGTGTATGTGTAGATCATTAAACTTCACCTACAATTTTACTTTTGTTTATAAAAGTGATTAACTAAAATGAACCTTGGTGTGTACAAGTGCTTGGCTAACCCTAACTCACACCCTAAACATGTTTTGCAAGTCAAATGAGGTGCAAGGAAGAATCAAATTTGAATTTAGAATTCAAAATCCCAAACCCTAGCTTGATGGCTAAGTGTGGGAAATTGAATTTCACTTTCAATTTTGGTGAGCTAACCATGATTAATTTTATAAACAAAAGTTGCTAACCAATGGCACTATTCTAAAGTATAAACTTTGTACTTTGAAAGTATGCCATTGGTTGGGTTTGAAAAGTACCACATCATCATTAATTAATTGCCCAAAGTTTGAATTTCCAATTCCTTTTCAAAACCCTAAAAAGTTTAAAAGCATTTACCCCTTTCTCAATTTCATCTCAAAATATTCAAAATTTGGGAAAACTTCCAAAATATAGATTGTACATCTTTTGAGCTCTACAAGTTGGGTAAATAAAGTTTTTCAAGTTTTTGAATAAAATTAAAAGTAATTTCAGAAGTTTCTTAAATTGGAAAACATCCTCTTTTTGATTTTTAAACTCTACTTCAAAAATTATTTAGTTTCATGCAAAACTCCTTTAATAAAAGTTATAGATCTTGTAAAATGGAACAACTTTTATTTTTGGAGATTTTCATCTTTTATTCAAAATTTGAAAGTAATTTTGAAATCCCAAAGTTTAGAATTTATTCCCTTTTTCAAATTTAAACTGTAGTTTTAAAAATATTTATAATTTGATCAAACTTATTTAATAAGAATTGTAGCGCATAAAAAGCTGAACAACCTGTATTTTAGAAATTTTTCAAGTTTCTATGCAATTTCAAAAGTAAATTGAGAAAAACAAAGAAGGGAGAGAAAGGAGCTTTGGTGTTTGAAAAGCTGAGTTTCAGTTTCAGTCTTGGATTGTTTATCAACTCATACCATGCAAACCAGTGAGAACCAGCCCTAGCTTCTTTAACCAATATTGTAGAGCTCTCTTAGCGCTACAATTGTCTCCACTTGCACCATCTTAGGCCACCATGCAGAATCGAGAGAAATGAGAAGAAGTTTAAGTTCCAAAACCTTAAGTCCCAAACTGTATTCAGTTTCAGTTATCTGAAATTGGAGTTCAGTTTCATCCTTGCTAAGTTTCTTGATCTGTATCTTCTAATCTGGTGAGAATCGAGGTGGTTCCTTGAAGGAAAGTTGGAGCTGGTGCGTAGATGAACAACTTTGTAAATTGGAGCTCCCCGAGTTGCTTTGACAAGATATCAAGAGAAAAATGGAGCCAAACATCGGGTTTCAGAACTGCTACAAAAACCGGGCCAATCGAGAGAAACAGCAGCAGGGCCGCATCTCGCGTCCTCCAGTGCTGCCACCAAGCTGCTTGCCGCCGATCACCGCCGTGCCCAGTTTCTCCATCTCTCCACGTGAGGCACGCGTCTTTGCGTTGCGTGGCAAGCCGCCTGCGCGATCGTGGACACGCTCCCGTTCCTCCTTATCTCGCGGCGTGCCGCCGCCACCGTCGTCTTCTTTCTCTCGCTTGTCCTCGCTGCCCCCACACATCCCGCTCCGCCCGATCAAATTGGCACTCCGTCTTTGTGTCTCCGTCCTTGATACCCCACCACTGAGCCTTAGACACCTCCTCGCATTGCTTGTTGAGCCCTCCAAAGACGTCCAATCTCCATCGGAGCTGTCCGCCCATTCTTCTTCTTCCTCGTCGGCCGACGAGCTCCGTTTGCGAGTTCTTGCTCGTGGTCATGCCACGCCCGGCGCATCGCAAGCACCTCCAAATAAGCGTCCCTCGCTCCCGCTTTGATGCACTTGAACAAGCTCGGTCCACCCTTGTCCCGGGTAGAAGCTCCGACGTCTTTGGAGCGACGTCGGAACCGTGACTCCACACCATCGTCTCCCGCGCCGCCGATGACAAGACACTTCCACTCCTCCCCAAGCTCAACAAGCCCTTGATTCAAGTCATGGTGAGCCTCCGAAGCTAACCCAGTCCCCTGGTTTGGTCTCTAACCGCCCGAGACGTCGGAACGCCACAAAGACCGGCGAAGCTCCGCCGTGCCCGCCGACGCCGTCATCCGCCATGGACGCCGCGCTGTCCTCCCCGGTGCTCTAGGTGGCGTGTTAGTGGTACCATCGGGTGCGCGAGGATGGAAGGAGCCCGTTGAGTCGCACCTCGTCGCCGAGACATCGCCGCCGCCGAAGTTCTGCTGGCCGGCCGCCGCTTTGCTCTGTTTAAACGGGGGGGGCGGGAAGAGGAGTGAAGGAGGAGGCTGACCACCGGGTCCCGGCTGCCGGTGTCTCCGAGAAAGAGAGAGAGAGTTTTTTCGAAAAAGGTGAAAAAGCTTATTTCTTGTTTATTTCATGGTTAATTAATCTGAGCTCAGAAAAATATGAACAAAATTTCTATATGCTCCTCATGATGTGTAGTTTCATGTAAAAATATGTGTTTGCCATGTTAATTAATTTTGTCATGCTTGATAAATGTCTCTTTTATTTAAGAAATGCCTAGTCTATGATTTTTGTAGGTTGTTTTGTGTATCCAAAAATCATGAAATTTGTTTTGTGTGCTAATTAGATGATAATGATCTTAACTATCAAGTTTGATCAGGTTTTGACTAATTTTTGTATTATGCTTAATTAATACCTTGATTAATTAATGTTTAATCAATTAGTCCTTTGATTAATTAGGGTTTAATTAATCCTCAATTAGTAAGTTTAATTAGTGGCCTTTAACAACTGTAAAAATGGTTAATAAATTAGTAACTAATTTTAATTACTCTAGGGTTGATTGAGTTTGGGATCGAGTGATGACCCTAGGTCATTAACCCTAATGACCTTCGGCAATTCAATTACATTGATTGCGTACTGTTGATTAATCGTAGTCGATGTTAATTATAATCCCTTGATGTAACTATAACGTGAAGGAAAGTTGTACTCAAGATATTAATAAGTTAATAATCATCACCATGTTGCATCATTCGCATCATGTCATTAAGCATACATCATTTCTTTACGTATAGTTTACGCGTGAGAGCGATGGATTGCGAGGGTCAAGCTTCGGAAAAGATTCTCGATGATCCAACCCCACCGAGGTGATTCCATCGAAGATATGGATATCAAGATTAATAACTAACCTTCTCTGCAACGCAGGCAAGCCCCGGATGCATTCAAACCCTGCCTTGAATTTCGAAAGTCTTTATAATTTTATGTGAATGATGTGATGCATTACGTGTAGGAGTTGTGTGATATCCTATTTGATGCACTCGCCGTACCTTGTGATACTATCCTAGATACCTGTTTTGATTTCGAAAATGTTTAGTACCTGCTTAGTCCTGCTACTAGTGTAGGCTTTTATGAAATGTTTTAAAAGTTGAGAACAATATCATCTCCGAGGAAGTATTCAAAACTTGATGTTGCTTGTCGCCTACCCTTCACCTTGGCCGGGTCAAGGGTACGCACAAGAACATGATGAGTAAATCGAGACGCCGGTGGAGTGACTTGCATCAGGAAGGGCTAGTGCCCTGGTGTAGTGTCATCCACTTGTGTCGGTTAAGGACCGTCCGTTGTTTGGCCCTGGGATCATGAGGTTATTGGATAGGACTAGTCGCATGCTAATGGCGGTAAGCTCCCTTGTATGATCCATGCGAGAACGGACAACCGAGACGGGAAGTAGCGTGTACCCATACTACGAGTGCACCGGTCGACGGTTGTGACTGACGGCGTAGGAAGATGGTGTACTGTACTCTCGTGGCTAGGACCCGTTTTGGTCTGGAGAAATGCAAGTGTGAGTTGATGTATGTGAGATGTTGGGTCCTGCATACATCGTGTGGCTAGGAAGCCCCAGCTGGGTATATAAAGCGATTCGAATCGTCGGTGCTCCACGATATGGGAGACTTGATCCTAGCCCCGGCATCGTAGTAATGAGGAAAGTTGCAGAGGATGGAAAGTTTTGGAAATCGAGATCTTGCTTGACAAGTGTTTGCTCTAGACTAGGATAAATTAAGAATGAATAGTAAGGATCAACATTAGTCGCTTTTCTGCAAATGTGTCCTTGATCCTTGCTAAAGCCTTACCTTGATTCCTATCAACCATGCATTCCTGAGTCTTCTCCACTCTTTTCTGTCGGGTAAGTCTTGCGGAGTACCTTTTGTACTCAGGGTTTGTTTGACCCCTATTGCAGGTGCTGACTAGTGTTGCTGACCTCGGTCATACCAGTGGGCTTGGCATGATCGAATATCTTCCATCTGCAAAGTTCTCTTCTTGTTTCCGTAAACTCAGTTAAGTTCTGTTTAATTAAACTCTGATCAAATGTTGAAATCTTCTTTTATAAATCTTCCACTACTCTATTGTATTTGGATAAAACGGTTGTAATAATACAATATCTTGTAAGAATTTGATCCTGGAGGATCGTGGTGTCATCGGGGTTTCACCCGACAGAACATTCTGAGTTATGTGGTACACAAGTATGGCTGACAGAGGTCTTAAGGACAATGTCAGGTGCTTGTGGGCCATATAATTTAGATGGTTCTGCCACAGACGGGCCTTCTCGTGGAATTGGACCGAACACCAGCAAAACGCGGCGAGCAGTGCGTCGTTCTGGCGGCTGGTGGGAGGGACTGGCCGTGGAGGACTACGTCGTGACCGTGTAATGGGCCACCGACTTCGACTGAGTCGTTCCCAGCGGTCGCGCGCCGGAGCTGCTGGTGACCCACAACAGGGCCGTGGTGTTCATCAGGGAGTTCGCGGAGAAGGGCAAGGTGGTGGCTAGCATCGACCTCCTCCTTGTTACGGTGGGGTTGCTCAGGGGCAGGAAGTGCGCCGGCAAGGTGCCGATGCGGCCGTCTCCAGGCTGGCTGGCGCCGAGGCCATGGAAACCGAAGGGGCAGTCGCCGATGGAAAGCTCGTGATGGCGGTAAGCTGCCGGACCTCGTGCCTTTCGTGGCTCGCATCCTTGATCTCCTCGGCATCTCCGTCTCGTTCTAATTGCCCCATTGCATCTACGCCTGCAACTCGGGAGCAACGACTCCACAGCCTCGCCGCGTCCACATGTGCCTCCAAATGAGGTCCCGCCCCCCCCATAGCACGCGTGCCAGGGGACGTGGCCGCGGACGGCACGTCGGCAGCCGAAGCAGGGTGAAGTCTCCGCAGTCAGACGCCGCAATTGTCGCCAGCACCCGCACGGCGGCCTCTACGGCCTCCATGTCCGGTCTTCGCGGCGCAGCCGACCAGGGCCAGTGCGTTCTTGTCAAACTCGCCCACATCGTCGTCGGAGAGGAAAGACGTGAGCTTCCGCAGCGGGGGGCAGGGTCCACACCGGGGTTAGCGACCTAGTGGAGGAGCTCGGCCTGACAGGTGGAGTCCTCGCCAGCGTCGCCGCAGCTACCATGCTGGAAGCCACGTCGGCCAAACCGTCGTCCTAAACCACATAGGGGGGTTAATTAGACTGTTTGTGATATTTTAAGGTGTAAAATATCTAGTTTTATAGGTGAGGATCCTAAGTTTTCCAACTCTAATAGTTTAGAGGATTATATAGATTTTTTTCTACGAGCACGTGTAGAAACTGCAGGTCTTAAATTCGTTTGAGTCGTCTCTTATCTTTACAGTACGTGATAAAAACCAAACCAACATTGAGGCTATCCGCACTCTTCGTACTCTAAACTCACCCTCTAAAAGGAATATTTCGTCCTGCTCATCACAATTCTATCCTTTATATCAATTTCTCCCGCACTCATCCATTCTTTATATATCTACTCTATATGCGTGGGGCCCGCATGTCAGTTTTTTTTCTTTTTTTCCTCCCTCCCCATTCTCTCTCCCGGCCTCTTCCCCCCTCCTATTCTCTCTCCCTCATCCCTCCCCATTCTCCCTCCACCTGGTCGGCGTGAGTCGTTGGTGGGCATAGCCATGGCGTGGCGCGCGCCCCGCCGGGAGGAGCTCACTCTCTGCCCCTTTCCGAGGCGGCTTCGGCTTCGCTCCTTCTCTACCTCCTCCCGGGCAGCGAGGGTTTGGCGGGCAGCCTTTCCTCCGATGGAGGCCTTGGCGGGGAGCCTGCTCAGCGGCGGGGTCCCAGCCCGGCCTCTTCTCCCGCCCCGGCGCCGCCACCCTCCTCGCCCGCCCACCGCTCGGCGCGCTCGGCTGCGGCGGCTCCGGCAGCAAGCGACCTCGACCCTGGCCCGGCCGGTAGGCGCTTCAGCAGCAGGCCTCGGGCGCGGCGGCCTCAGCCCAGCGGCACACGTGGCTGATCCGGCGGCCCTCTCCTCCTCCCTCACCGGCGCTTCTCCTCCTCGCACCGGGCGAGCGCTGCGGAGGGCAGCAGCGTGCGCTTCAGCTGCGGGCTTCAGCCCAGCAGCGCGGTGGCCGGGCGAGGCGGGCTCGGCACGCAGGGCGCTGGGCTTGCAGGGCGCTGCGCCCGGCAGCCTGGGCGCTTCAGGGCCATGGCGCATGAGGCCGTGGCGCGGAAACGCTTCAGCCGTGGCGGAGCTGCCCGCCGGCGCCACGCACTCGCCCGAGCCGAGACCGCCTGGCCGGAAGCCGCCACGGACGCCCGCCGTTCCTTTGTCTCCCTCTCTTCTTCCTCCCATTCCGTCGCGGCCAGTGTCCACCCGGTCATGTTGCTAGCCACGCCGCCATCCGCGCCCGCCCCTGCTACGCTTCGCGTGCCTTCCTTCGTGGCCCCGCGGCGGCCGGCCCCTTCCCCTCTCTCTCTCCCTCTCTCCCTTCTCTCTCCCTCCGACGCGGGGCGAGGCCGACGCCACAGGCCCGCGCCACGCAGCGCCCCCCGCCTCGACGCTTATCAGCGCCAGATTTGGCGTCCGGGGAGGCGAGATTCGATGCCACGCCGGCTCCCCTGGGCGCCGCTGCAGCTCAATCGTCCGGTAAGGCGCCCCGGACGAGCTTCCCGACCCAGTGCGGGTAGCTTGAACGACGCAAGAGGCGTCAAAAAGAAAATTGAACAAGGCGCGTCGACGCGCGTGCATGACCCCACACATCCGCAATGGAGAGCGGGGCGCCGGCCGGAGGAGGAACGCGACAGAACAGTTGACGGTGGCGCCGCTTGATTGCGCAAACAGCCGCCGGCAGCGTCCACGTACGCCCCGCAACGGTCGCCTTCGGCGTTCGCCTGCTCGGTCAATCTCACGCTCCCGGTACCGTCCCTACTCCCTACCCGCGGCACCAGACCGGCAGTCAGGGTCAGGGATGGGCCAAGCGCGCGCGTACGACCGTCGAGCACCCCCCACATGGCCACATACTTGGCGCGGGGGCACGGGCCGCCGGGGCGGCCGGTTTTGGCCCGTCTCTCTCTCTCTCTCTCTCTCTCTCTGTCTCTCACGTGGAAAGTGGAATCCCTCGTGAACGTTCGAGAGCCGAGCGAGGTTTGTGGTCGTGGACCGGGGTGGTACAGCTGCGCCCCTGCGTGCCACACCACACCTTGCCGTGCGCATGTGTGCCTCGTGAGTGCTGACATGCGGCTGCAGTCTTTAGTGTTGCGTGCACATCGCTCGGTACGTTTGGACGTAAGTACTACAGATTTCAACAAGCTGGTGGGGAGGACCGGAGGAATCGGTGCTGGTTCCTCCATTCTTCCGAATCCTTGCTGGCCGCATAATTTTTTCGATATTGTTTGCTTGCTTTTGCTAACGTAAATAAATTGAAAAAGGATAGTTTATATTCGTGTAAACAAACTGCTGCCATTGAAAAAAACAAATTCTTGTGCCAAGTTATATTTCCACGAGTACTATATTTTCACGGGTAGAAAATAATAACTTCTCTCTTCTTTTTATGGAATCTGCTAATCCCATCACTACCAAGCACAAGTGAACGAGGACGTTTCTAAAAGATTGGCAAGCCCAGCCTGTTCGTGTCTTTTGGCCCATTACAGGCAAAACATTGGACTTGCGGTCCATTATGGGCCCTTTATATAAGTACCCATGTGAATTTCCCTTTACCCCTCTAGGACTCTCATTCCTCAAGCTCGGCTTAGGAAGAGGAATTGCTTTAATTTTTTCATCATCTTTTACGCAAGAGATGAGTTGACATAACCAAATCAATAACTGGGTGCAGTGAAACACATGTAGAGCCGATGAGGTTTCAGAATAAACAGGACTCAGTTCTAGCACAAAATGAGCAGTATGTAATTAAGTACAATCCACACAAGATTTACGACACGGCAAAACAACAGAAAAGCAGTATGTAATAAGTAACAAAATTTATGACACGGCAAAACAATTATTGGTGACGCACGTCAGGAAGTCAAATAGTGGACCAGTGCATCTCAGTCCTAGACGTCCAAAATTAAATGCCCAGGATGAGAATGTGTGGCCCTAGTACGATCCCTAGGCAACACTTTGGCCAGCTTCGATCCAAACATGCCCAATTCACTTTCACCGAGAATAGTAGCAACCTTAAGCCTTATCTCTGTTTGGGCACATCCAAATAGCTTATCTTCAATAAACTTGATATGTCGATCGGCTGACGATTTATGTCGACTAGTTCCGCATCCTACCAACTCTTAAGCTTCAAAAGCATCATAATACAGAATGGGACAGCAACCAGCATGAACCATGCATCTGAGAGCCCCCGATTGATCGATGGTGCCATAAAACAAGTATGTTATTTCAGCCCTTAATCTCTATTTAGGTATCATATCCATCTAAAGGGGTCTAGACATCAACTCTATTTGCAGCCAGGACCAGGATGTCGTTGGATAGACAAGCGGGCGTTGCTCGAGGCCGTCGTGAAGGTACTCCCTCTCACCGACAACCCACAGGGAGGTAGGGGCGACGCCCGCCGTCACCGTTCACTACGGGAGGCAGCTTCTTTGCCGAGAGCCCCGAGCTCTCGGCAAATGCCATTATGCTCTCGGCGACGCCTTTGCCGAGCGCTGCGCTCGGCAAAGAGCTCTCGGCGAAGAAGCTCACGGCAAAGCCAGCGCTGCCGAGAGCCTAAACACTAGCAGACGGCGAAGAATGTAACGAGGGGTCGTGGCGCTCTCGGCAAAGCCATACCGCCGTCACGACACCCGATGCGGTCACGGTACCGATAACGGGTTCAATGCCGAGAGCTGCCCGTCGGCAAAGGGAATTTTTTAAAAAAAAAAAAATTTTACCGAGAGGCACCCTCGGCAAAGATATCTATTTGAGATGAAGGAGAGCATCTTTGCCGAGAGTAGCCCTCGGCAAAGGGCATTGTTTAAAAAAAACAAAAAATATTCACCGAGGGCACCCCCGGCAATGGCAATTTCTTGGGCTTAGTAGAGATGTTGGCTGAATTTGATCCAGTTATTCAAGAGCATATCCGCCGTATTAAAATGAAGAAACTCAGGTTCATTATCTTGGTCCTAGGATTCAGAATGAGTTGATACACTTGCTTGCTTCTGCTATTAAGTCTGAAATTATTCAGAAAATAAAGAGTGCAAAGTATTTCTCTGTTATACTTGATTGTACCCCTGATGCAAGTCGCCAAGAACAAATGTCTTTAATTATAAGATATGTGGACTCATCATCAGGTCGTGGTTGCATTGAAGAATCATTTTTTAGGATTTTTAGATGTAAATGACACGACTGGACAAGCGCTTTTTGATGTGCTAGAGAATGAGTTAAAGATTCTTGATCTCGACATAGATGATGTGAGAGGACAAGGCTATGATAATGGGTCAAATATGAAAGGAAAACATCAAGGTGTACAAAGGAAACTTTTGGATGTAAATCCTAGAGCTTTCTATTCTGCTTGTGGTTGTCATAGCCTTAATTTAACACTTTGTGATATGGCTACTAAGACTTGTGGCAAAGCTAAAGACTTTTTGGAATCGTCCAACGTATCTACACAACGTTTGCTAACTCTACTAAAAAATGGCAGATTCTAAAAGATAACATAACTGGATTGACTCTCAAGTCAGTTTCAGCTACACGATGGGAGAGTCGCATTGACAGTGTTAAAGCTATCAGATTTCAATGTGCAGACATTCGGGAGGCTCTACTTCAGGTACCAACATTTTCATATTGGTACTGAATTAAAGATGTAATTTTGTTGGTTATCTCATATATTAAAAATGTTTCCTTGTTTTAATTTTAGGTATCTGATATTGATAATGATCCAGCAAAGAGCAGTGAGGCAAAAGGTCTGGCAAAAAATGAACTTGGACAGTATGAATTTATAGTGGCAGTAGTCATTTGGTATGAAGTACTGTATGCTGTTAATTTGGTAAGCAAACAAATGCAAGCAAAGGATATGCTTATTGATGTCGCTATGGAGAAAGTGCAAGGGCTTATTTCTTTCTTCGAGGGCTATAGGGAAACTGGTTTCTTAGAAGCTTTGGAGTCGGCCAAAGAAATTGCACTTGAGATGGATATTGGTACAACATTTCCTAAAAAAAGAAAAATTAAAAGAAAGAGGCATTATGATGAAAACCCGAAGACCCAAATATTGCCACAATGTCTCCGGAGGAGTTATTTAAAGTAGAGTATTTTATACCTCTTGTTGATCAAGCTATTGCCTCTCTTACAACGAGATTTGAGCAAGACAAAGAGTACCAAAAGAATTTTGGTTTCTTATTTACTTCGGAAACATTGCAGTCGTTGGATGACCAAGGTTTGAAGTCTTCTTGTGATAATCTTGAGGCTGTCCTTAAAAAGGATGGAAAATCTGATATTGATGCCAAAGAACTATATATGGAGTTGAAGTTTGTACGAGAATTCATTCCAACAGAAAGAATGGGGTTCTGCAGTTTTTAAAGGAGCATGGTTGTTTTCCTAATGCAACTATTGCATATAGAGTCCTATTAACTATTCCTGTGACCGTTGCATCGGCCAGAGCGAAGCTTTTCTAAATTGAAGCTATTGAAGACTTATTTGCGTTCTACAATGACACAAGAAAGACTTAATGATTTGGCTATAATAGCACTTGAAGGCGAAATATTGGAGAAGATTGATTATGAGCATATCATTGAAGACTTCAGTTCAAAAAACACTAAAAGAATGATGCTGTTCAAGTAAAGATTATGCAACATAGGTACCATTCTTGTTATATTTTATTGCAATGTACTACATACTATATTATATCATACATTTAGCCCTATTTTTTCTAGGCTAGTAGGCCTCCTTTTCTAGTTTTGTACAGGGCCTTGAATTTCCCTAGGACGGCCCTGTTGGTACGTTCGGAGGATTACAAATTTCTCAACTCATATGTTGCTATGCTCCAAAGAAGGCAGCAACTTGAGTCTGTAAACCTCAAGAAATTCTATTTTGAGAAGCTTCAAAATGCCCTAAAGATGCTAGCATATAGAATCGAAAAACCCATGTATCTGTCTATGCTTCACTTTTGAAGTTATGATTCTATTTTGTAAAGAGATCTTGTCGTGTTTCTAAATTGCCATGTATCATAAGTTTCTATTGCCATGATTATAATTTTTTTTAAAAAGAAATATCAATTTTTCCATATTTCTCCCTATTTTGTCAGTTTGAGTTCTCTCAAAACTTGTAGCAGAAGTCTCTATTGCCATGTATCCATAGCTAGGTGTCACCCGTATGTGTGAATTGCTAATAAAAAACACTTAGCACAACTGGTTGCAAACAGTGGGTACCACCGGGTAGCACAAATAGGGCGGCAATCGCCCAAATACACCAAAATCGATCGCACAACTCACACATAAAGCATTCTACCAAAGAACAATACTCTAAGGTAATGTATCATGTGCAAGGAAAAGGCCTAGAACGGAGTACATTGGAAGATCGGGGAAGAACTCCATTGTACCTCGGTGGTTGAAGGGTAGAGGCAGAATCCTAACGCTACGATGCGTCCCGGCGAGCCCCAACACCGGCCACGAGTTCTTCTTGGCCGGGGAAGGTTGACCTCAAAGATTGTGGCCAAGGGTTGGAGGAGGAGAGAGATCGGGGAGGGGGAAGGTGAGCGGTGGCGGCGGCGGTGGTACTTGCAACCGCCGGGGTGCGGTGGAGTGGTGGGGAGAGTGGGGACAAAGCCGATGCGAGTGGATAAAATGTGGGCCATGTTTTTGGGCCCCTTGCCGAGGCGGCGGCCCACCCTCGGCAAGAACGGTGACGGTGGGGGCAACGACCAATCGATCTGCAAGCGCTTTGCGAGAGCTGCGCTCGGCAAAGGCCAAATTCGCTGAGTGCTCCACTTTTCCGAGTTTCTTACGCTCGGCAAAGAAAAGTTTCGCCGAGAACTTCTTACGCCGACGGTTTACTCTCAGTGAACCTGTTTTTTGCCGAGCGCCCGCTATTTGGCCGTCGGCAAAGTACCATGCACTCCGGAAACAAGCCTTTTCCCGTTGTGGTTGCATCGCTAGGACCATGTACCGACACTACCGACACGAGGACGCCGCCAACCCCTGCCACGCAGCAGCATGTGTGCTGTGTCCGCGTCCCCGGCAGCGCCACTTGCCAAACAGGGGGTTGGCCCAGAGGACGCCGTACTTTCGTCTTTCGGGGTGCCAGACGTGACACCACGGACCACGCTAGCAACAACACGTGTCGTTAAGGTTGTACAACATGCATGTCGCTTGCGGAGGCGGAGACGACGGCAATGGCGACTGTCGAGGAGGATATGTGCGTTCATGCTCCAACGACGAGTACGCGCTGCTCGGTAGGGAGGGATTCTCCCGGGAGGATGTGGACGCTGTCACCGTACAGGTCAAATTCCGAGGTTGAGGTGGCCATCCATTGCATGCACGCAATGGTGCGGCGAAGTTGTCGCCGGCCAGGAACTTGGCCTCCTTCAGCTGCTGCTCATAGATGCCCAGCAGCTTCCCTAGGCCCTTCTTCTGCTCGAAGAGCTTCAGCACATCCTTAAAATTCTGCACACTCACCTAGTCTGGTTCGCCGTCGGCTGGTGTAACCAGGCCACACTGCCCTCGCTGCTGGAAGCATGGGGACACGGCCGCGAGTTGCTGTGTTGCGCCCTGCACCTAGCTGCCCACCCCCCGAGCTGTTGGCCCTGAGCCACTGTGAGTTGCTATGCCACGCGCCTCGCTAGCCGGGCCGCACGCTAGCCATGGCTGTGGCCGCCGCCGGCCATGGGGAAGAAGGAGCTCGTGCTCGGACTTTTTTCAAATGATCCCTCAAAAATTTTATAAATATTCATGTAACTTCTGTGTCTGAGTGATTTTACATATAACCCCTCGCTAATCTTCTATTTAAGCAATCAAGTCTTTTTAAAGGTACGCTGGCACAAATCCATACCCGTTTGGATCAATATGAGATCCAAACAGAGTTTAAGGATATGAATGACATATTTTCTAAGTTTTAGGACCGAGATGATACATCTCTACAAGTTCGAGGACCGACCATAAATTTTACTTAAAAAACTTTGTAGACACCAAACGTCAACCATCCATGGAACATAGAGATAAACCACTATGCATTTCTGAAATAACTAACAACTTCTATTGTGGTCTCCAAGAACCGCTAAAGTTAAATCAACAGCGCCCCATAGCTACTAGAGTACTAGTAATATGTCGTCGATTGCTTTTTATGCTTAGGGTCTATTTGGCGAGCTTCACTCCAATCAATAGCTTCGGTTGTGGCTTTACACTGTGGAATAGATTCACTTGAGGAGCTAAAACTGTTTTTTGGCACCGTTTGACAAAATAGCTTCTTCTAGTTGCTAGAAAGACAAAATAGCTTCTTCTAGTTGCTAGAAAGTGTAAAATCACCATAATACCTTTCTTTTTTTTTTTTTTTTCTTTTCTATTTTCTCTTTTTCTTTTTATTTTCCTTACCTTATCCTTACCTGGGCGCTCGTGACTCGCACGGTCGGCCGCATGCGTCACGCATCCACAACCAGTCAACCTCTGCGGCCAAGCCCCATCCCGCCCATGAACTTTTTTTATTTTTAATTTTTTTTACAAAATATTCCCACCCAAATAATATTTACAGATGTAGTCTTTTTAGTCGCTACCGATGGAGTCGGGGCGTGACCAAATAGTCACGCCATATGCATTGACGTGACAAGATCTTACACGTTGGGCGGTGTTTCCGACGTGAAAAACCTTGTAACACCACTCCCGTTGGCGTGACAAGGTATGGTTTTGTCGCGCCACCCAGGGAGTGGCGTGACAAGACTGAATTTTCGAAAAATCATTCCATACGACATCGATTTTAAGATAATTTTTATATAAAATTTGTAGCTTTCGACGAGTTCTACAACTTTCTGGTTTTGAGTTTTTTCATTTGAGAACATTAAGATGCTCAAAAAAAATCAAATACCTTTTCAGCACCATAATAAACACGTATAAGAGTTCGCGCTTTTGAAAATTCATATGTTTTTGTATGCTATAAAAAAAAAAAAGGATACTTTTTATATCAAAGTTGTAGCACAAAATGATATCTACAACTTTATAGTTGAAAGTTTTTTTCATTTGAGGATGTTAAGATGCTCAAAAAATAACATAGTATTTCAACACCAATAATCGCGTATAAAAAAGCGTGTCCCTTTAGAAAATTAATATGTTCTTTTGCATGGTGTTAAATAAACATACTCTTTATACCAAAGTTGTAGCTTAAAATATGATCTATAGCTTTGTAGTCTTGAGTTTTTTTGGTTTGAGGATGTTAAGATGATCAAAATAATATTATAGAAATTTTAGTACTATAATAATTGTGCATAAGATCATGTTGCATTAGAAAAGTAATACTTTCTTTATATGGTGTCAATTAAAAATATATTTTGTATATGAAAGTTGTAGCTCATAATAAGATATACAATTTATAGTTCTAAATTTTTTCATTCAACATAAACAATACAAAAATATATATATATATATATATATATATATATATATATATATATATATATATATATATATATATATATTAATCATGTACTATTAATTTTTTATATTTGATGTCTCATGAAAAATATATTTTTAAATAAAGAAACTCAAAATTATAAAATTGTAAATCTCATTATGAGCTATAATTTTGGTATAAAAGTGTCTTTATTTGCCACCATGTAAAAAAATAATTTTTCTAAAGTGTTAAGTTTTATTACGTGATTATTATGGTGTTGAAATACTATATTCTTTTTAAGCATCATAATATCCTTAAATGAACAAAAATTAAAACTATAAAGTTGTAAATTTTATTTTGAGCTACAACTTTGAAAATACTATATAATCCCATTTAACAACATGCAAAAAAGATATTAAATCCTAAAGAGACAAGCTCTTGTACGTAATTAATATGGTGCTTGAAATACTATATTATTTTTTTTTTGAGTATCTTAACATTCTTAAATGAAAAAAACTTGTAACTATAAAGTTGTAGATATCATTTTGTGCTACAACTTCGATATAAAAAAGTATCTTTTTTGACACCATGCAACAAAGATATGAATTTTTAAAAGCGACGAGCTCTTATACGCGTTTATTATGGTGCTGAAAAAGTATTTGAATTTTTTGAGAATCTTATTTTCCTCAAATGGAAAAACTCAAAAACTACAAAGTTGTAGATCTCGTCGAGAGCTATAACTTTCATATAAAAATCATCTTTATCCGACATCGTATGGAAGAGTTATGATTTTTTTCAAAAATTCAGTCTTGTCACGCCAATCCCTGGCGCGACAAGACTATACCGCCACGCCAACGGGAGTGGCGTGACAAAGTTTTTGACGTCGGAAACGTCATCCAACGTGTAAGATTTTGTCACGCTAATGCATGTGGCGTGACAGCCTTTTTTTGGTCACGCTTAGCCCCAATATTATTTAGGTGAGAATATTATTGAAATGTTTTATAAAAAAGGATTAAAAATACAAAAAAATCCTCCCCCGCCGCCCCACGCCCGAGAGCACGCCCCGGCCATGCGAGCCACCGGCGCGGCGCGCGCCCCCACACGCTACCTCCCTCCTCCACACGCCCGCCGCCACGGACACGTGTCTCGACGGACCCACACCGCCTTTGTCCCTTGATGGGCTCGCTCATAGAGCTCCAAATAACTTCGCGCTTGCGCGCGGGGCGGCGGCCTCGCGCGTCCGCGTAACCGGCCCGAAAAACGCCTATCCCCATGCGTTGGCCACCGCGGCAGCTAGGCGGAGGTGGCGGCTTCGTTTCCGCCTCGGCCTCTCTGCTTCTCTCCTCTCAACAGTTTTCAGCGGCCGGGCGTGGAGAGAAGCCATTTTCTTTCCGTTTGGCCGGTGGAAGCGGCCGAAACAGCTCCTGGAGCTGGTCTACCAAACGGCCTTAATGGTGTAGGATGAGGTATATGGCCATGCGACCCGCGGAGTGGGCGCGAAATGCGGTAGCACGAGCCGGTGTTTGGCCGACCGCGAGGCCGACCGTATGGGGAGTCCGCCGGCGGCGTCTTGGTGCCCTGGGCCGCCACCGGGCGCGTGTACGGCGCGAGGCCGCGGCCGTAAAGGGCGGCAGTGGCGACCCGCCCGACCCAAGCGGCTATTTGACCGTGACCTGGTAGACGGCGACGCCACCAGCGTCGTATATAAGCGGGAGGCGGCGCGAGCCCCCCTTCAACCCTAACCCTAGCTTCATTCCCTCTCCCCTGATCCCTCCCACGCCGCCAAGGTCTTTCACTCTCTTTCTCTCTCGCTCGCGACGTCGACGCCGGTCATCCGCCAGATCTCGTCCGGCCCTGCTTCTCCTAAGTGACCTCGCTGCCGGTCCTTGAGTTCGATAACGATCTCCTTCTCCTTCTCTTGCCTTGTAACACCCCTGGTGTTACGTTAACCTAAACCCCACCATGTCATCATATTATGCATTAAGCATCATGTTTATTAATCCAATGATAATGCAATTAGCATATGATCATATGCGTCATTAATTTGATAATGAAGCATTAGGAGCATTATTGCATTTCATGGTGTTAATGACCCTTGCCTAAGTAATGCTTTGTCTTGTATGCCAAGTGTGTTTTAAGATGTTAATCATGCCTAATGATTTTTAGTATAGCTTGCTATGCATGTCAATTAGAATAGTGTGGAAAAGCAATTAAAATTCACTTACATGCTTTATCAAGTTTATAAAAGTGATTAAACTAAAAGCAACCTTTGAGTGATTAAGTGTTTGGCTAACTATGTTTAATTTTCCAAACATGTTTTACAATTCAAATGATGCAAAGCAAGAACAAAAATTGGAATTGGGATTCAAATGCCAACACCTTCCAAAATTGGTTAAGTGTTGAAGTTTGAATTTCATTTTCAATTTCTAGGAGCTAACCATAATTAATTTTCTAAATAAAAGTTACCAAACTTTGACACCATTTTAAAGTATGAACTTTGTACTTTGAAAGTGTGTCATTGGTTGGGTTTGAAAACTATTACAACACCATTAATTAATTGCCAAAAAATCCAATTTGAAGTTCCTTTTCAAAATCCTGAAATTCAAAGTGTTTTTGCCCTTTTCTCAATTTTATCTCAAAATATTCAAAGTTTGGGAAAACTTCAAAATACAGATTGTACATCTCTTTGAGATCTACAAGTTTGGTAAATAAAGTTTTTCAAGTTTTTGAATAAAATTGGAAGTAATTTCAAAAGTTCTTTAAATTGGAAATTGTCCCCTTTTGATTTTTAAACTCCAATTCAAAAACTATTCAGTTTCAAGAAAAAAACTTTCTAAATGAAAGTTGTAGATCTTGAAAAATATAACAACTTTTATTTTTGGAGATTTTCATCTTTTATTCAAAATTTGAAAGTAATTTTAAAATCCCAAGTTTTTGAATTTATTCCCTTTTTCAAATTTAAACTGTAGTTTCAAAAATATTTGAAATTTGACAAAACTTGTTTAATAAAAGTTGTAGAGCTCATTATTTTGCACAACTTCTATTTTGGAAATTTTTTCAATTACATTGCATATTTTGAGAGTAATGTTAAAAAGGAAATGGTGTCCTGGTTGTTACAAGAAACCCCGAAAGGGGAATTCCCCTTTCTCCTCTCTGCTCTGCCGAGCCGCCGCCGGCGTCGTGGCCGTTCCCGCGCCTTTGCCGGGAAATCCACGCGCCCCGACCATCTGGCCTGCATCGCGAAAGAAGGCCACGGCCGCTCTACGAACCGCCATGCCTTATAACGGTGCATCACCGGCCATCGTCGTTTTCGTTTTCCTTTCTGCATCCCTTGTGTGAGTTTTTGGCCGCCGGCGAAATTCCCCCGCACCACACCATTGCCGTCTCAAGAGCTTGCACACGTCTTCGCCCACTCCCTCGGATTTCGTGCACGGCCTCTTGTAGGCGTCTGCTCCACACGGCGTGGTCGACTCCCAAAACCCCTCTTCTTCCCCAGTCGGTCGTGGGCGCCAGCCAAATTAACCCGGCCTCTCCCGATTCATCCCTCGCTAAACCAGCACCACCTTTAGCTTCGTCGCGCAGCCGTAGTTCTGGTCGGCCCATTTTTTGCGCGCTTGCGCCGCCGCTGGCAGCCGCGGCCATGGGCTGCCGCCAGCCGCCTCGCCCGCGGTCAAGCACTTACATTCGCCTCCGTCTCAATCAATGCGCAAAAGCAAGATGCGGTGAGTCTCCTCGATCTTCCCCAAGCCCTATCTCGGTTATCGCGCCGGAAAGCAGCCGCCTCGAAGCGCCACCGTATCTGAGCACGGCCGAGGCGCCATGCCCATGGTTCGATCGCCAATTCCCGCGATTCAACCCATGGTTCGGCTCGCGCCCATGAGAGAGCTATGTCCTTGCCACTGTCGGCCCGCCTCGCCAAATGGCGAAGCTTTGATGGCCACCGCCGGTGCTTCCCGCTTTGAACGGGAAGGAGAGACGGAGGGAGGGGAGGACCGACAGCCCGCCCAAATTGCCGGTGAGGAAGAGGAGGAGGAGGGAGCAGCCGCGCTGGGCCAGCTTGTTTTCGCGTCGTTGGGCCGAGCCAAGCCTCTTTCGGCCCAGTCGACCCCTTTTGTTTTTGTTTTAGGTTTAATGATTTCTAGAAATGTTTAAAAGGTGATGATTTTGTTAATTTCATAATTAAATATTTTGGGCAAATAAAAATATGTGAAAAATATATGTGTGATCCTCATATTGTGTAGTTTTATAGAAAAATATGTTTGCAACATGTTAAATACTTTTGTCATGTTTAATAATTGCATGCTTTAATTAATAAATGAATGATATTTGATTTTTGTAGAGTAAAATAATAATCCAAAAATCATGAAAAATTAGGAGTAAGCTTTTCATGTTAACATTGATCTCCATAAAAAATTATGCACTGTTTTGAGCAAGTTTGTTATAAAGAATAATTTTCACCTTGTTTAAAGCCCGTGAAAATGATTAATAAAATAACTTTAGTTAATTAGTTTTCTAATTAAAATGTTGGGTGATTTGTGGTATTGATTGAAGACCCTGGATCAGTAAACCTCCCTGGTCCATGGCATGATCATGTGTAGCTTAATAATAGGATTGCTCTCATGTTTAAATAAGAAATAAATAACTTAAGTAGTTAATGATATGCAACACTTAGGTTAATTCTCTTTTTTTGGTATAATTTGATTTGAAGACCATGAACCATTAACCCTAATGATTCATGGATTAATTGGGTAGTGTTACTAGTGACCATTATCACATGTGTAGTAGTAGAAGTAATCTATATCACATGTGTAATAATAGCTAATTAATTAGCAATTTTAATTAGTGGCTTTCAACAACTGTGAAAATGGTTAATAAATTAGTAATTAACATTAATCACCATAGGTTTGATTGACTTTGGGATTGAGTGATGACCCTAGATCATTAACCCTAATGATCTTCGGCACTTCAATTATGTTGATTGTGCTACGTTATTAGATGTCGTCGTAGTTGCTAATTATGATCTTTTGATGCAACTATACCGTGAACGGAAGTTGTACTCAATTTAATAATGAGTTGAGTTGTTTCATCCATGTTGCATATCATGCATCGTGTCATGCATTTCATCATAATTAAACATGCATCATTTCATGTACGTATAGTTTACGTGAGAGCGGGATCGCGACGGTCAAGCATCGAAAAAGCTTCGCGATGATCCAAAGATTCGCGGTGATCCAACCCCGACAAGGTGAATCCCCGAAGAGGTTGATGTCAAGATTAACAGCTAACTTTCTACAACGCAGTAAGCCCCGGATGCATTCAACCCTTCCTTGAATTTCGAAAGTCTTTTATAATCTTATGTTGATAATATGATGCATTAGGTATTAGGAGTTGTGTGATATACTACTTTGACGCATTTATCGTACCTTGAGATAATATCCCCGAAACCTGTTTTGATTTGAAAATACTTAGTATATGCTTAGTCTCGCTGATAGTCTAGGCTTTACAAATAAAATATTTTCAAAAGTTTGATAACAATATCCCCGTTGAGGGAAGTTATGAAAACCTGATGTTGCTTGTTGTTTATCTTTGACTTTGATCGGGTCAAGGGTAGACAAAGAAGAACATGATGAGTAAATTGAGACGCCGATGGAGTGACTTGTATCGGGAAGGGCTAGTGCCCCGTGTAGTGTCGCCCACTTGTGCTCGGTTAAGCACCGCTTCGTTGCCTTGGCCCTTGGATCATGAGGTTATTGGATAGTACTAGTCGCATGCTAATGGCGGTAAGCTCCACTTGGACCATTCATAACGAGAACGGACAACCGCGGACTGGGAGTGGAGAGATGGCGGGAGTAGCGTGTACCCATCCTACGAGCGCACCGTCGACGGTCAGACTGACGGCGTAGGGAGGTGGAGTACTGTACTCTCGAGTGCCGTAGGACCCGTTCTGGTATGAAGAAATCCAAGCGTTGAGTTGATGTATGTAAGATGGTCGGTCCTGCATACATCGTATGGCTAGAAAGCCCCAGCTGGGTATATAAGCGGTTCGAATCGTCGTTGCTCCACGATATGGGAGACTTGATCCTTGCACCAGCATCGTAGTAATAATGGAAGTTGATGGAAGAAAGGTTTTTGAAACCGTACATGGATGACAAGTGTTTGCTATAGACTAGGATAACCTAGCTTGATAGCTTAATTTTAAATGAAAGTATTAGACAAGAATAAATAGTAAGGATCAACATTAGTCGCTTTTCCGCAAAGGTGTCTTTGATTCTTGCTAAAACCTCACCTTGATTCCTATTAGCCAGCATTCCTGAGTCTTCTCCCTATTTTATTTGTCGGGTAAGTCTTGCGGAGTACTTTTGTACTCAGGGTTTGTTTAACCCCTGTTGCAGGTGTTGACACTTGTTGCTGACCTCGGTCATACCAGTGGGCTTGGCATGATCGAATATCTTCCATCTGCAAAGTTCTATTCTTATTTTCGCAAACTCAGTTAAGTTTTGTTTAATCAAACTCTGATCAAATGTTGTAATCTTCTTTTGTAAATCTTCCGTTGCTCTATTGTATTTGGATAGAAACGGTTGTAATACTGTAAGTTCTTTGTAAGAAGTCGATCCTGGAGATCGTGGTGTTATCGGGGTTTCACCCGACAGAGCATTCTAAGTTATGTGGTACATAAGCATAGCCGACAGAGGTCTTAGGGACAATATCAGGTGCTTTTGGGCCATATAATTTAGAAGGTTCTGCCACATGCCTCCTTTCCCTCCCCTCCCTCTCTCCTCCCGGGTACCATGTGAGTTCGTTGTCCCTCGGTCGTTCGCCGCCGCTGTTGTCGTTCTAACCGATTAATGCGTCTACTCCTCCGTTGGATCCTAGCTCCCTCGGCCTCTTCTCCCCTTTGGGCTCCCGGGTGGTATAGGTGAGTCGAACTCGGAACCCTAACCCTAGATCTAGGTCGCTCTCACTCTCTGATTCAGTCTCTCACTCCTTCTCCTTGTTCTTCATCTTCTTCGCAGGTTGGTGCGTGACGCAAAGATCGCCCTCCTCTGATGCGCCATGGCAAGGCCGCTGCGTCTAAGCGCCCCCGCCCACCGCCGAGGGACGGTCTTTGAGCCGGGTGGGCTGGGGCCGACCGTGCCCCTCTAGCTCGGCCGCGGTGACCATGCCGGTGGTGGTGGATGTCTATTCGCACCACGCTGACGGCGAGACCCCGAGCCCGAGGATGAGCTGGAAATCGAGGACGACGACGACATCCGTGAGGATGCAAAATGGGCTATTCAAAGATCGATCTCGGTGACGGCGAGCACCCGATCGATGTCGATGCCGGCGACGACGGCGGCGATGACATCGGGGTGGATGCCTCCACTGACACACATGATACTTCATCTACTGGTAAGCGTAAATCTGATGTTTGGGATGATCTGGTTGAGGTCAAGGACTCGAATGATGTGAGAATTGCTGCCATCTGCAAGATTTGTGGTAATAGATACACTGCTAGGTCTTCTGCAGGTACTGGTCATTTAAGACGACACCTGAAAGCTTGTAAGGCAAGACATGCTAATGATAAGAAGGTCCAGTCTAGGCTTGCTATGAATGTTGATGCTTTGCATAATTGGGTGTATGATCCTACTCTTGCTCGCATCGAAGTTGTGCCGGTTGATTGCTAGATTAGATCTTTCCTTAGGCATTGGTGAGACAGATGCCTAGGAAAATTACATTAAGCATGCTCATAACCCTAGATTTCGTAAGGTATCTAGGCGCACAACTACTAGAGATTTGGATAAATTGTTTGTCGAAAGCAAATGCTTTTGCTTATGAATTCGGTGTTGCCTACTTGTTCATCTGTTTCTTTGACATCTGACATTTGGTCTGGCAATGCAAAGGAGGACTATATTTCTGTTGTTGCTCATTATATTAGTGCTGATTGGGAAATGCATAAAAAGTTATTGAATTAAGGCTTATTGAGATGTCACATTCTGGTGAAAACATTGCTGATAGGAATGCTACTGTTATTGAGGAGTTTGGTTTGATTGATAAGATCTTTGCTATCACCCTAGATAATGCATCTGCTAATTCTAAAGCACATGAAACTTTACAATCTGTATTGTTTGGTTATTTGGGTTCTTATCCTGCACCTATAGATGTTAATCCTAGAAAGGTTAAATATTTGCTTGTGCATCAGCGTTGTGTCTATCATATTATTAACCCGATCAAGTGTAAGACTGGATTAAAGATTCTCAAACCTTATCTTGAGGATTTTAGAACCGCAAATAACTTTTTGAACTCATCTAATCACGCACTTGCATTGTTCTCTTCTCGATTTTTGTAAGGCTAGAGGGCTTAGACCTAGAAAATTTGGATTGGATATGGATGTTAGATAGAATTCAACCTATTTGATGCTTAAACATTTGCTGCCATACAAGGATGTCTTTTCTGTGTGGGTTAACTCTAATTATAGTAAAGAATTATTGAAGCCTGAGCACTGGTATGTTGCTAAGCGTATAATGGTATTCTTGAACTGCTTTTATGATTGTACTTGTTATAATTGTCTCGGTGTTTATTATCCCACATCTCCACTTGTTTTGCATCATATTCTTGACATTGCTGAACATTTGCAAAAAGTCGAAAGAGATGTGAACTTTAGATCAATTGCATGTCCTATGAAGCTTAAATTTCTTAAATATTGGGGGTGAAATTCCATTGCTTTACTCTAATGCATTCATCCTTGATCCTAGAGCTAAGATGAAAGGATTCTTTAATGTGCTTGAACTACTTGGTAATGCCCTTGGTTCCTCTTATAGTTCATATTATGGTATTGTGAAAGATGAATTGTACAAGTTGTTTAACAAGTATGAGGAGAAATTTGGTGGTGCAAATAGGTCTCAAAGGACTTCATAGCCTTCACTCATTGTGGTGTTTAAAGCAGTGCATGGGGAAGGATCTTTGGAGGTCCCGGTGCATCCCCCCGCCCGCCCCCCCTCATCCTCCTCTTTTTTTCTCTCCATCCGGGTCCCGATGTTAGTGAGCTATCAGCTTACTTGGACAAAGGACACTCGTGACTTATTTTGATGAATCTTTTGACATACTTGCTTCGGTGGCGTGACCACAAGCAAACATATCCAATCCTATCTATTTTGGCTCGAGATATCATGTCTATTCCAAATCTCTTGTGTGTCTTCCGAGTCTGCTTTTCGCTTGTACCGCCAGATACTTGATGATCGGGCGGCGCCGCTTATTGCCCGAGCATGTGGAGATGCTCACATGCATGAAGGACTGGGAGATAGGAGCAAGAAGAGAACAAAGATGCACCCGAGGACTTCGATCTAGAGGAGCAATTCAAGAATTGCTTCTGGATGAAGAAGATCAAGCCGGGCGGCGGCACTTCCGCTGAGCTGGATGGATAGAAGAAGAGAAAAGGGAGAGGTAAAGGATCTGTTATCGCTCATCGCCGTTCCCTCGCTTGTTCATCTCATTTCTGCTTATGGTTTGGGGTAAAATCACTCATACATGGTTTCTTTGCAAAGAACATTTTGGTCTTTTGGTGCAAGTGCAAGTCCGATCTAGTGATTGTGAGAGACTGTGAGGTTGGCTATTGAACCGTTGTAATACAATTCACAAACACTTAGTCTAGGACTTTGCCTTGCCACTGCCAGGCAGTTGCCACTGTTGGAGTGTTGGTCTGCTGGCTATTGTAATAGGATAGTACAAGTAAAAAACTTTGAAGTTTGAACTATTTTGAGTTGGCTGTACTCTTTTTTCCTTTCTAGGGTTTCTCACAAGGGTGAGTTTTACCTAAAAAAGGTTTTTAATGAGGCAAAGATTGCACACAAAACAAAATTCATTTTGATAATGAAAATTTGGTTTCTTTGAATCTGCTGTTTGATGTTTGAGCTGTGCCTGAATGGCTGAAACTGTGATTCTGTCTCTGAGTCAGCGACTCAATGTGATAGTGTGTGTGTGTGTGATTGTGTGAAACTGTGAATGACTGAATGTATAATACTGATATGTGTGTGATAATGATAATCTGAGATTGATAATGTGAACATTTTTTTGAAAAAATTGTGAATAAAATGACAATTTTCATTCTGCCAGCTTGATTCGCCATGGGCAAGACGGCCCGCAAAATGGCCGGGCCGAACGGGCGGCACGGCAAGACGGAAATCGGCCCATGGGCCGTGCCTTTTGGGCCGTTAGCCAGGCCCGTGGCACGGCCAGGCACGGCCCGGTAGGCACGACGGCCCGCAGCGGCACAGCGCAGTCCCGGGCCGGCACGCCCGGTGGCCATATATAGATGAGGATGATAACGCTCCATCATTCAGCTCCAGAATCAGATCATTGTCCGCGGCCGAGACTGCTGGGGCTCTGGCGAAGTGGGCCGTGTCTGGTGATGGGCTTCTTCTCTGACCCAAATGGGCTGCGCGATCCTTTCTTCTCCGTGTTCCCTCCCGTCCGCTTGTCGTTGGATGGCTGTTGGATGGCCCTCTACCGTAGAAATAGAATAAATAGTCTACTCCACGTCTCGTTCCGTTGCATTCACTCTGCTCTCCTTTTTCCCTTTCTCTCTCACCTCTCTCTCCCTTTTCTTTCCCCTCCCTCTCCCCCCTCTCTTTCCTCGTGGCGACGACTGGGCGAGCGAGTGCCGCCGCCCTTCCTTCGCCAGGTCTTTTCTTCGCCGGCGACGAGCACCTACCAGGTATGCCCGCCCGGCCCCTCTCTTCCCATCCTGCTGTGCGCAACCCAATACCCCAAACCCTAGCATAAGCTATTTTTATTCGGATCTGACTACAGGAATATACGTACACGATACCTACTGGGTGAGTTCCTGCAAAAATTATCTTATCGGGTTTGCATGGGCACACCGCCGCGCCTATGTCCTCTGCTGGGTGAGTTAGTTGGATTGGATTGGTGGTTTGTTGGATTGGGAGCTGGAGTACTGAGCTCTTAGTCTGCACGGGGGATTTCTTGTTGGATAGGTGCATCAGTGACCGACTGGCGGCGGAGGAAGGAAATATTTAGGCGCAAATAGAATAAGAAGGGAAAAAAAATTATGAAGTAGTTCTTTCCCGTTTATTCGCCTCTAGAACTAGGTTGGTTGGTGTCGCTTGCTGAGATTAACTCATGCAAATTTGTTTTGGCCTTGTGAGAGTTATTGCTGAACCTTGTGGCAATGAAATACTACCAAAAATAAACGGAATGATGTATATAGAAGCTCTATGGTGCAGTAGTAGTTCACCTGAACCTGATGCATAATAATATGTTTTATTTGTGTTCTGGATGGGGTTTGGTATGGTCTAACTGAATGGAGTTGTTGAACTGTTATGCATCCTTGTTGATACGAGACAATAGCATGTTCATTACCCCTGAAAAGGAGACTTTTCTTCAGATGATAACTTTTCCTGTTTATCTTCTTGATTGACAACACTGACATACTTCTATGTGCATAGGTGGCCCTATTCCTTTTCATCGATCAGTGTATAATCTCCCTCTGCTCTGATCAAGTGTTTCATACACAATAAGCAAATAGTCTCTGCGCGTGATTGCCAAAATTAGTCAAGACGGGTGCTCTTTGCTGCGTGGCCGCTAGGCCACATGGGACAAAGTCTGACCCTGCAAGCAGAGATCGTTCTATGGATCCTACTGAGCCTCGTTGGCGCATAAACTCGAGCTTCTCTCCTCCAACGTCAAGGAGATGGGACTGCCGTTATTCATCAGATGGATTGCCCCACAGAGTTCATGATGCTCCTCATGATCACCCACCTTACGTTTCTTCACTATCATCCCATAGCAAAGGAAGCAGAAGTGCATTTGGCAGTGATCAGTACCTCAATCACCATCATTCTGTGTCTGATGGAGCACTTTCTTATTTTGGGAGTCCAGCTGACAGCCTTCAGGCTCCGCGCTGGACACCCTCTCTTCAAAGATTTGATCTTGGTGAATTCTCTACCCCTGCAGGAGGTATGAACCTTTTATTTTCATATGACAGATCAAGTTAGCTCAGCACCAAACGTTTTCTTTTACTATTTTCTTATATGGTTATCTCTTCATAGAATTGTGACTTGTGAGTTGGACTGAATTTGAGGCTTCCACTGGAAAGACTAACACAGTGTGCTAACTTATTTCGATTGGAAAATGCAATATCTTCTTTGTTTAGTCAATCTTCTACAATTTTGTAATATATACTTGTAAAGTAAATTTGATTCTTTGCAAACATGCTCCCCATTACATTATCTGTTGGGGATTGTAAAATTTTAGTTTGATTCTTTATTAGCCACTTGTATAGCTGCTATTTAGTTTACCATCTTTTTCCTACTGGACTTGCATGGTTAATTGTTGCACTCCTATAATATTTTCTATTGTATGTGCTATTCTTTTCATATATTATATATGCTCTGTTTCTCAGCATGCATTCATTTGTATCAGGTTTAGACATGGTTATGACTTTTTGGTTTTGCATCTGGTTGAACAATAGTTAAACCCAAATAAGAGTAGGCTTCTTTATTGAATCTTTTATGCTTTTTGTTATTTATCTCTAAAACAATTTTGGTTTGATACAAACATGGCTTTACATTGCTTAATCAATGGGGAACTTGTAATTTGTTTCGTTTGGCCACTTTATTTGTTGATTTTTTTTTTTCATTGTATTCTTCTTTGTGTTAAGACGTAATTCCTTCCATATGTCGTTTTTTGTCCTTAGTCAAACTTCTTTGACTTTAGGGACTTCATACTGGACATCAATGGTCATGTACTCTTGTTGCTTATAATGTTTCCATTGTGTTGGGTGTGTTATCTTTGCATACACTAAATGCACTGTTAGCCATAAAGGACTGAGCTGTATATGTTTGGACATGTTAATTCTTCCATGTTCTGTTTTGCACAAATTAAGCATTAGAAGCCTTAGGCCCTTGTGAATCAAACAAGTGTATCTGGAACTGGAATCATCTTAGGCGTGGCCACTGGCAAGTACATTGAGACCAAATGTTTGCTTTGAGCTGAGTCTACTGGGTAGTGTTATTTTCTTCAGTGTAAACATTGGAGTTGGCAATAATGGTATGCAAGTCAAATACTGCTATGCTACAATTGTTACATCTTCATGACACATGTTTTCCTATAATCCTACACAATTGTGGAAGCAACTGAGACATTCCTGTGTTTCTTGTATTCCTTTGATATCTTCCTGTTGAATTAACCGTTGCTTTACTCATTGAACCAGGATCAAGACCAGAAACTTCTGACTATCCTCAGTCAAGTGAGGTAAGCTACTTCCCGTCTTCTATGTGTTATCTCCACATTCCTCTGAGAAATGACATAGATCTAATGCAACTAATAAATAATTTTGCAGTCTGCTATCACAATTCTGACTTATTTTCATCTGCTGCAGAGGCCACTGACTGCCACAAGCAGTTTCAGTTCTGCATCCCCATTTTCGGAATCAAGCCAGCTAGCGTCGTCTAGTAAACAGCCAGCCCCATATCTACCTCGCAACCATATGGGCAGGCGGTCTTTTATGTCTAAACCAGTCTACCCACTTGTCTTCCGGAATCCTGTGTCAGAATCAGAAGCTTGCAGGATGCTTGAGGTTAGTAATGCTGGGCGAGCGACACCAAGTGATGACAGCCAGGCTTCTCCTCTGTGGCGTCGCAGCTTGGCGAGTCCAGAGCTCAAGTTCCATAATGCACTGAATGACCTTGGGAAGATGGAGGCTTCACCTGAACCGAACACAAGCTCGAGACGGGAAGGGTTCAGATGGAGCAATGCCAGCAGTTATGATTTTGGATACGATGGAGATGCTATTGACATTTCAGATCATATCAGTATTGAGTCCCAAAGATCTCCCACAAGCTCAGTGAGGTTCCTGAAGTGTGGGCTGTGCGAGATTCCTGCGCCAGAAATCACCTTGGACCTCGAACCGGATTGTTCAAAACGCCGACATGCCAGTAGCAGCAGTTCTGCCTTGCCGACATGCCTTCCACGCAGACTGCTTGGAGGAAAACACTCCCAAGACAGAAGTCCATGAACCACCCTGCCCCTTGTGCACGCGAGCCACTGACGATGAAGGGCACGTGTCGTTCTCAGAACCTCTGCATGTTGCGCTCCGATCTGCTCGCAGGAACCTTTCATTGGGCGGTGGTGCTGGTGGGAGTAGCAGCAGCGCAAACCCTCCCTGCAGTGATCGTGGCCTGAAGAGGAACCATTCTGCTATCGTGCCTAGACGCAGCGGCAGCTCATTGTTCCGCAACCGCTTCAAGAAGCAGTTCCCCTTCAAAGCGAGGATCGGGAAAGAACTCTTTGGCGGCAGGGTTTTCAACAAGGTTGGATCGTCTTCGTCTTCGAGTCAACAGGACGATCAACGACAGGCAAGCGCCAAAGCATGACCGACCCATGAAGTAGCTAGAACTTTGTGGCACAGCAGAGTATATGTTGTGTGCCCTCCTGCTGTTCTATCCATGTCATCAGTAATCGTATTTAGTATAACCTATAATATGCATGCGAAATACTTGGCATCCATTTGCAGTAGTCGTCCAAGACGGGATCTGTATGGAGGCTGCTTGCATTGCATGTAGCACCCACCATTGGCTAACTATGAGGTGTATTTTGGATCGATACAGTAAGAATCTATGCCATATGATTAATATGTTCTGCCTGATCCTGTTCACATGTTGACTTGAGAAATACTAGGAGGTAGAGAATTGAGCATCATTCCCCTACTTATCCTGCCGGGCTACCCACGCCGTGCAGCCTTGCTTTATTAGGACACATGCCGTCAACGGGCGCAGTTAGGGCACCTCCTTACCTGCGACAGATGTTTAGTTCAACGCCGTGGCGGCGCTTCCCGCCGACGAGGACATTCGCGAGTTGTTGGCGTAACAACCGCCGATGAGGACGTTCCCGAGTTGTTGGCTTAACAACCGAATACGCGTGCGTTTAGGATTGAGGAGTCCTTTTTTTTTTAAAAAAAAATACTTTTTGGAGTGAGGAGCTTTTTTTTTCCGATTTTTTTGGAGTGAGGAGTTGGGGACTGGAATCGGTGCTATTTTGTGGATTTCCGCGAAAAGCCTTTTTTCCGTGTCGGCGTTGACGGTCCACCGCGAATGCCCCGGGGGTGGTGGGCTGGTGGCTTTAGGCCTTGGGCTTCGGAGGCCTAGCTCATGCAGACCGGGCCAGGGGGAGCCAACGCTGTGACTGTGACGGTACCGGCCCAAACTCAGTTGCCATCGCTCCCTGATTTCCGCGCACAAACTCAGCTGCACCTGCACTTGTTGTAACCAACAAAAAAAAAAAAAAAAAGAAACCCTCAGCTGCACTGCATACCTGTTATTTATAAAACTTTTTCACTAGAAGAAAAAAAAGACACACTGAGGTGCACGCAGCTCGCCCGTGGATACATTACGCTTGGACGTTCGACGCCCTTGCGGAACAAGTGATGACTTGCAGCGAAACGGCACATCGTGCGTGAGACGTGCAGCAGGTACGAATGAAGCCAGGAGTGTTGCACTTTTGCCCAGTTGTGCTGGAGCCAAAACATCAGGTCAGGTGTCCTTCCAAATCCCAGCTGATATAGAGGCGCCCGTTATTTACTTTGGTCTTAATTTTCCACAGGTAGGGGTATTTTCTAGGGTCTAGCTAATCGGCGAACGTTCATTGGAAACGAATCCAGCGAACGCTCCGACAGCAGGTTTACTTTCCTAAAATGGAATTCTACCATCCCACCTCTTTCCTTTTTTGGCGAGCAAACAAATTTTTCTCTTTTCATGCCCAGGAAGCGGCGATTTCTTTTTCTTTCAGCGCGCGCATCCAGCGGACGTCGTTCCTTCTGCTCGTAACTCAGTGCACAACCTAATTTAGAGAAATAACTTAGAGAAATAACTTATATAACATTATTTTTATTTTTTACTCACAGTAACATTCTCTTTAGGTTTCATCTCGATTTTTTTTCTCATTTCGGAAACTATATTTCGGGAACATGGAAAATTGGTTTAAAAAAGGATGGGGGAATAGAATAAAAGTAAGTTTTATCCTAAATTAAAAAAAATTGTATTGTATAAATAACTTTGCATAACTTCTGCAACTCTTAAATCCATCTTGTTTCCTCTGACTTGAAAACTTCTAAAGCCCTGCAACAGACAAATAAAAATCAGCCTTGCGAAGATAATAATAAGACTCAAATATACTTTAACATCAGCCTACTCACCTCACTGATCAAGCAACGCATGGTAATATTCACTGGCAACACAACACTAGTTTCTATTATGGAACAAACTGTAATACTTATATTCTTATTTTTAGATCACGCGGCATATAGCATCTGTATTATGATCTTATGTAACCAAATTAAACTTCAAATTATGAGTAGAAACTTAAATTCAATTTTTACCACACAAGTTAATCATACAATTAGACACATAAGTTATAACATATCACTTTAACACACTAACTTTCAAAAAAACATACAGTTATATGTACAACTTAGACACATAAGTTATAACAGATAACTTTGACACACTAAGTCTCAAAGAAAACTTGATATAACTTTATCCAACTTCAACATTATGTGTACAGCTTACAGACACAAGTTATGACATACAATTTTAACACACCAACTTGCAACAATAAATACTTGACCACACAACTTTAAGCATAGAAGCTATATCTGGAAATATGGAAATAAGTCTAATACTTATATTCTTGTTTCTGGACAGTCATCATGTGGCCTTGTACTATAATTTGATAAAGTTATGTGGGAAAACTAAACTTTCAAGTTATAAGCAGAAACTTAAACATCCAACTTGAACAGATAAGTAAACCATACAAGTTATGTGTATAACTTAAACACAAGTTATGACATGCAACTTTAAACACACCAACTTGCAGTGCAAAAACATGGCCACACAACTTTAAGCATACAAATTTATATCTGAAAATAAGTACAAGTTGCTAACAAAACCCAAATCCATTTGGCAAAAAAAGAAATATATATGAATAGAATAAAAGATCACTCACCGAACATTCAGTTGTGTTGCTTTCACTACTGTCACTCGCACTCGATGCGCCCTCATCGGAAGAATTAGATTTCTAAATTAAAAAAAAACATTGTTAAAACAGTAACAAACAAAGCTAAAAACAAAACAACTCAATCATACTTTCAAATAAACGGAGAAAAGAAATTCGTAAAACCGACTTCTAAAACCAAATGGATTTAATAAAAATTCAAAATAACTTTCTTACTAATAAATTCAGAATTAGAATCACTTAATAAATTCTTCCTGTGTCTACTCTATTGGATGGCTAGGAATATAAAACAAGCAAATTTGAAGCGTGTCCATGTCCAAAAAAGAGAAAAAAGACCACATGCACATTGGTATACCGAACAGAAAAAAACAGAGAAGTAGAGTAACTGCTAGGACTAGGACTAGAACAGAGCTTTCTTCCTTTAAGTCCCCAATCCCGGGGTCGGCTCTAGCTGGAATACATAAACATGAGCACCATACATAGTATATTAGTATAACACAGCACAAACGAATGATGTTGTCAGTTCGTGTAAGCATATGGAGGAGGAAGCAAACAGCTACAACTACAGTACTAGAACGGTGGAAATTAAAGCTAAAATCCGATCCCTAAGTGCTTGTGGTTGTGATTGTAAGTGCGAGTGCTCTGCTGCTCCACCCAGAGAGAGATGGATGGAGTGGAAGTCTAGAAGGGGGTCATAGCTAGTAGAAGAGATCTGAAACCCCCATCCCATTCCAGTCAAGGCAATGATTGACGTCGCGACAGGAATCGAGAAAAAACAGCCGAGGCGATCACACCAAGTAGTTCTTTTACCCACAGACTATTGGAATTTAAGAAGCCCAGAATTCAAACAACTAGCCACCGCATCACACCAGTCATAAAACTTATGTGGTCCAACATATATTTAAAAGTAATGTAGTAGTGTACATATTATAAGTTAAAATCTAGGTCATGTAACTAATGAAAAATATTCAGTATAATTTAATGGAATAAAGTAGTAGCATAACTTAGTGAAATAAGTTAGCACCATAATTAATTTGCATAAATTATCAGTACAACTTAATGGTACAAGTTGGTAGTATAACTTAATGCCACAAGTTAGTGGTATAACTTTAACTTATTACTATAGTATAGCATATGTAAAGGAACTCATCATCCTGGTACGAGTCATTAACACTTCCAATCATGTAAATTTTGGATAAACATTGCTTCATCATTATCAACCAAACAGAAAAGTTCGTCAGCTTACTATTTTCTACTTTCAGAATTCTTTGCTTTTGACTTTCTGCATGCTACTTAAAATCTAGCTCCAAATACTTTTTAGGATATCAATCTTGTTGTATTATAATATGATGCAACTGAGAAAAAAAGTCTAAAGGATCACCAGGAATAAGTATTATCAAATGACATCAAACATATTATATGATGACAACAATCTCACATGTTTCGGCAAAAGTATTGTTTACAAAAAATGAAATAGATAGCTGAAAGATAGGTGTAATAACTTAGAATATAATATGAAAATGAATTGCATAACTAGTATTTTTAGGGAAACCAGGAATCTGTACCATGAATAACTATAATCAGTTTCAATAGATTTAGTGATAATTTAGATAAATATATGACTAGAATTTGTAAGTCACCTATGTCTATATATAATCAGTTTCGACAGATTTGTTCAAAGTAAGCAAAATGCAGCCTCGATTCAGTAGTGTGTTGATATGTGTGTGCTCTCATCTCCTCTTCAACCACCAGCCTGTGTATGTGTGAGGAGTGTGGTGATGTTCAGTGTCCTAACAACATTCAGTTCTACCAGGGTTTTACTTGTTTGACTCTAAAAGTCTCCAAGTGGACATCTCAAATTACACCTTGTGGTTTGTTACATTGCTGGGCACATGTCTGGACACCCTATAGATCAATATTAGGCAAACTCACTGGTGGGACTGCTGTTACACATATGGGAAATGGGAAATGGGAAAGACAGCTACAACTACATGAGGTTAGTTGTTTTATCGTGTGCCTAAGGAGCATTTGCATTTCCCTGTAGCATCATTTTAAAGGGGAGGATCAGGAGGCATTGCCTATGAGTTTGTCACGTGCTGGACTTATGAAAAAAGGATGGACATGTACTGCTTTGGTTATGGGTGCTTACAATAGGCAGACCTGATGTTTAGTTTGGGCAATTTTATTGATTTGAACTAAGCAAGTAATCTAACTAATATCAACATATCCCTAAAAAACAGCACTACATGGCTGTATACTTGAAAAGCTCCGTTTGTTCTATGATAAACCAAAAAAACGCAAATATATTACTTACTTTATGCATATCTAATATTTTGATTGAACTAATATATTGGTTTGAACGGAGCAAGTATTCTAATTCAGTATAAATGGTGTGACATACCAAAAAGGAGATTTTCAACATTCCTACAGCTACGAAATAGACTGGATGGACCAATTCCTCATGAAATAGGCAAATGCCCTATAGCTACAATATTTGTACCTTTCAACAAATAATCTGTCCAAATGCTACTCCTAACACACTGGGCAATTGTGAAAAAAAGTTTAGTGGACATTGAACTGGATCATAATTTTCTAAACATACACAGCCTGGAAGTACTCAATATATATCAAAACTATCAGGATCCATACATGAGTCTATTGGTAATCTGTAATTTCTTGAGAAACTAGATTTGTCATTCAACCAACTTGACAACAAAGTTCCAAGAATATTTCTTGGAACTTTGCTGTTTAGATTAGGCAGACCTGATGTTTAGATTAGGCAATTTTATTGGTTTGAACTAAGCAAATAAGCTATCTAGTATCAATGTATCTCTAAAAAACAGCACTACATGCCTTATCTGCTTGTGAAAAAAAACTATCCAAATACAAAATGTATGCATGATAGTAGCATCAGTTGAATTATCTGTACTTATATGCTGAGCCGTATTTGCCCTCTAGCAAGGGCATTTTTATTAGAGAAAAACTCAAGACGCATATAATTCATTGATTGAAATGATGTATTTGTCAGAAACATGAATCAGGTTTTACACCCTTTGGTCATCCACCGCTGCCCTCACCCATTTATGCATTACTCTGTTACTGTTAGTTTAATACTAATTAACAAGGCTACTACTGTTCAATTTAAAAAATAATTCAAATACATATACCATACAGAACTAAACTAAACGGCGAGGAACTACCAAGTAATGCCCTATCAGCATGTACAGTACAGGTCTGCATTTAATCTGGGATTACTTGGACTAGAGCTCTACACTACTGAACTGCGAGACATCATTGGGTTATTTTGATCTAAGCCATTGCAATTTTTCGAGTTTTGAAAAACACCATTATAATTCGTCTATTTGGAAATATGCCATTACAATTCTATCTCTACCATGTCCATGCCATTTTCTACACCTGCTGCGTATAAAGGCCTATTGTCAGTTATGTATGTGTACAGGAAGCTAAACGGCCGTCAAGTGCCCGACAACTCCGTCAGACCCAGCTCTCCTGTAGATGCCTCGCCTCGCCGCGCTCGCCGCTAACGCCACTTCCACCACCCCGGCGCCGGCCGCACACATCCCGCAGTCGGAAATCGACTCCACAACATTAGCAGGCGAGAAGAAGGATGGTGCATGCGAACAACCGGACGCCTCCCACGCCGCACCTCGCCGCCGCGTCAAAGAAGTGGGTGAGCCGTCCGGCACCCTTGCCTTCCGCGTCGACTGCTACGACTCCGCTAGCCACTGGCTGCGACACGCCTGCAAGGTGGTGCCGATGGACATGGCCGGGACGTTGCTGCTCACCGTGCACCGACGCAGACTGCTGGTTCATCTTCAACAGCGACGCCGCAGAGGGATGGCAGTCTTCTTCCTCTGTTTCTCCCTCCTTCAGTCTTGGTCCTCCTCTGCCTTGCCCGTCCCCGGTCATCCTGCCTCCCGTGCTTGTGCCTTCTAGTTCTGGAGAGCGTTTCTAATAAATTCTTGGCAGCAGCAGCTTGATTACGTGAAGGATGCCTGGACAAGGTTACATGTACTGATGTACATGGACTGAATCTTTGTAATTTTGATCAAAATCAGTTGATTTTGCATATTTCAGTAATTGTTCTTGTAACAAATCAGTAGATCTCAGGAGTATTGGACCACCGCATGTAGCATGCGTCCGTGGTCATGCCGCCGCATCCACCAGACCCGCACTCGTGCCCGCAGCAGCCCGCCAGAGCTCGTTCCGCCTCTGTAGGATTCGTACGCGGCCTATGCTGGCACAGCAGTTTGGCGGCGTTCGTGCTGCCTTTGCTGAATTCGGGCGAGCCCGTGCTTGTCGCCCGTGCCGAATAATTGGCACACGAGTAGTAAGAGGGAAGTCATATCCTGGCGCTTGCTCGCGGGGTCGGAGGTAGAGCGCCGGCGCGCGAGCGCGGCGAGGCATACGCGGGCGGGCTCGGTCACACGGAGGAGGCATGCACTTGACGTCCGTAGGCCTTCCTGTATGCATACGGGATTGATGGTGGGCCCTTATACACGGCAGGCGTATAAAATGGCATGGATGTGTGAGAGCTAGAATTATAATGGCATATCTCCAAATAGGTGAATTGTAATGGCGTTTCTCAAAACTCGAAAAATTGCAATGGCTTAGATCAAAATAACCTGACATTAATCAGGATTTGGAATCAACTACACCAGCAGTCAGCTAAACAAAAGAGAAACACAGAGTGTCTTCGTATCCAGTACCTTGCGCAGGAAGGATGCAAAACGAGGAGTGGCAGTGGCGTGCCATGGGGCAGGTGTGGAGGCAGAGCGGGCGATGGTGGTGGTAGCCCCCTCCCTTCTCTGAAGCAGTGCCATCTCCAGTAGTCCCCAGGGTCACACTTCAATCTGTACAAGCAGCAACAATTACAGGGTGAATCAAATAAGAACACACATAGATCTAGTTTGAAGGGGATAAAAAACTGGAAAAATTGGCTGTGCCTGTGGCCAAACGAATGATAACTCACCGAAATCACAAATACAAAGTGGCTCGGATCTACACTAGCAGAGAAGCAAACCGAGGGATTATTATGCAGACACAACAACATTTGCCACCAAACCATGAATCGGGTTAGAAAGGACACAAATCAAACCAGTGGAGAACGAGATGATGGAGCAAAAATTGCTTCTCACCGACGAGCAGCGAGGGGCCTCCTGGAGCGCAATCCGTCGCGACCGCGCCATCGTCATCTCGAAGTGCTTGGGCAGCTTCTCGACGCGGCGACGGAGAGAGCTGTGCGAGGCTCAGCTTGTGCGATGCCGTAGTACGGCGCAGCAGTTGGCTGAGCCATGTAGGGGGGGAGGCTGGGAAAGCGGTGAGGCACTCTCGGGAGGCGCCGTGCGGGGGTCGAGGGGGGAGGAGGCGTCCCTGCCGGCGGAGAGCTTGCGCGAGAGGCGCCTACGACCGAATCGCACGCACGCGTGCCCGTGACGCAGCGCCCTGCCGGCGGCGCGCGACGCTCGGCGGAGGGATATGACGGCGACCTCTGTGCTCCCCTGGATCCGGAAGAGCTTCGAGTTACAAGGGAACAAATGCAAAATCCAATCGTGTCAGGGGAAACGTCGGTGAGGATCCAACTTACCGGTGAGCCGTGACCTCTGTGCTGCTCCTAGATCTAGGTCGCTGGCGGACAGCTCCAAATCACCGGCGAAATCGCCGGGTTGCTCGCGGCGCAGATAGACGAAGCGAGTAGGGAACGGGTGAGTGCAGTCGGAAGGGAGAGGAAGCGTGACTCCCAACGTTTAAACAGTTACCCCCTTCCACTCTATAACCAGTGGGCCAGGCACTAAGGGTAGAAAGTGGACGCGCCGTCGGGTCGTTCGCTCGTTCACGAAGCAGTGAACGTTCACAAGAATGGAATTGCGTATTTTCTATGGTTTTGGATGTCCATGTACCTTTACCTTAATTCCATATATACTAGGGTGTGTTGATGTAGAATTCTAAATTTTATGCCAACCTACTGCAACATAATAATACGTCTAGAATGAGAGGTGGGCCCTACTCACTCTTGGGTTTAAGATAATAAACAGAAAAAGAAACAGGGTGGTACCGGGAGCCGTCTAGAATGACCCATTCTCTAGAAGCGAGAATACCGGTGAACTACTGGAGTCTTGCCGTATTTACTCTTAAATTGAATCATTTAGCCTGCGTGACCTTGATGCATTGCCGCCCGGTTGACTCTCGAGGAAGAAGAATCTGCACATGTTATCGTGATTGTATTGTGGTACTACCACCGGCGTTTCTGCTGACCTGGCCATGATTCAGAAGCTTCCATATCAGGCTCATTTTCTCAGCCTCTAGAAGCCAGGGTGCGGTGTCATAGGAATGGTCTGTGGACCAAGCGCACCGAAATGATGGCGCGTCCATTTAACGGAAATGGGCTCAAGTAGTAAAGTCCAAATTTATGTAGTATCAGGCCTGTAGTTTGTCTTGTACTCCGTCCACCGCTGGAAAATATAGCTATACAATTTGTGTAAGCTAAATTAATTTAACTTTGATTTAGTTTACAGCTTGATTTGCTATAATAATATAATTCATATATAATTCATAATTACTTTAATGGTATTTATTTTATATTACAAATTCAGTAATATTTTATATAACTTTGATCAAATTTTAAATCGTTTAAGTGAGAATTATGTTCTTTCATGGACATAAGGAGTATACTTGTGTGACAGAAGAACGCAAATCATTTACGAGCGCCCCAAATCACTTTGTGCTGCTTCCAGTATTGGCACGGCCTTCAAATCAAACGGAGATTTAAGTATTTAACGGTTGGTGTACATTGTTTGAAGGAATGACTTGTTTATATATGCACGAACATGGGGTTGTTTTGTCCGTTGCACATGGTGTTTTTCTTCCAGTAGTTTTCACACGACAGCACCTAAACAGTGTACAAGGACATGGAAGTACACTCTATCCAGTTGGTAAATAAATAGTTAAGCATTACCACTTTGGTCTTTGGTCTTATCACAGATTTCTGGTGAATGTTTCAGTGTATCGCCACAGTACAATGTCTTTTCTTGCCACCAATAATCAGAAGGGGAACAAGGTCGGTACAGGTGGGATAACCCGTATGTAGTGCTATTGTAATTCCGTAGTGGTGTTCTTGATTTATAGGAAACAGCTAGCACCATTATTATTTTTATGTTATCTTACAGCATTGTCTCTAGTCTGAAACATTATTATTGTTATAAGTCTAATCCAAATTGCTTATATTTTCCTAATTCCTCATTTCATGGGCCAATACTAGTCCCTCAAGAGGCTCATTTTTACTACTATGTTTTGTTATAAAACTTGAGACACTCTTTGAATCCATTAACCGCTAATAGTTAGCTACTTCCTTTGTTCCAAGTTACAAGTCGTTTCAACTTTTTGAAGAATCAAAGCATCTCAAGTTTAAATAAAATTATAAAAATACAAATACTTATAACAACAAATAAATAAATAATAAAGAATATAATTAATAAAGAATCTAATGATATTTATTTAGTATCATAAATATCGTTATTTTATTCTACAAATTTGGTCAAACTTAAGATGCTCGACTCTCCAAAAGGTTGAAATTGACTTATAATATTGGATGGATGGGGTAGTTAATAGCTCATAGCCAATATTAATTAGCAAACTATTAGCTAGTTTTGCTCAATTATTAGAATAATTGTTAGTTGGTATTAAGCTAACACCTAGCTAACCTATTAGCAGAACCATTTAGATCCAAAGAAATTAATTTTTAGCAGATGATAAAGGCTTTTAGATTAGTCTTAAGTTATTTTCTTTAAATATTAATATTTTATATATATTTGGTCAAAGTTGAGTACATCGATTTCTCGAGAAGTGAGAACGACGGTATAATAAGGGATGGAAGAAGTACAATACAAAGCGCACTATCAAGATATATTTCATAGTGGATTTAATAACAAGTTTGATATTACAGAAGTTCATGTATTTTTCTATGAGCTTTATTAAAGTTTTAAAAGAATCAACTTAGGGCAAACTAAAATGACTTACTTCATCTAGTCAAACATACTTATCATATTTGTCTTTCGACCATCTTCTATACATAACTTTGGCGAGTATATTCTTATAATCCTCTAAAGTTATGGGATTTTGCAAGTACCTTTCATCACGGATATAGGCATATATTTAGTATGTTTCTAGATTAAATGATTCAACAGATTTTTTAGGCTATTGTTTTTTTTGGTATGATTAAATCATATCATAATAAACATGTTTTTTTACAGGGAGAGTACAATTTTTGGAGCGTACTAGACGGTAGCGCTATAGTAGCGCTATACCGCCATACCGGTAGTGCATTTGAAATGCCGTGAACCACGTTCATGCGCAGCTAGGGCAGGCACAAAATCAAACGCTGACGCATTCCGGTCCAGATCGTGCGCCCGCCAGCCATCCACTGACTTCTTCCCTCTCCCTTTTTTTTTTTCCTACCCTGGAGGCCTGGACCCTGGTATAGCACACCCACATCTCCCTGCACCACAGGACATCCACGTCCCTTCTTTCTTGGCATCCTGAGCTCTCCTCTCCCGCTCCCTCAAGCAACAGAGCCAGCCACTTCTCCTTCCCCCTTCGAACTCCCCGCCACTCCCCTGCAAACGACCAAGCGACCACTCCAAAACCTTGGCCACGTCTCTCTTGTAAACTCCAGCCCGGACAAAATCAAGCGATGATCCCTTCTTGTTCCGGGCCTCGCTGATTCCAATCTTATCTTATCTGCGCGCCGCGCTGCTCAGCTCGTTGGCGGCAGCGAGTACGAGCAAGGACCGTACCGCACCAGCATGCCACCGGAGCAGCCATCGCCGTCGCCGTCCACTCCGCCGCTGCCGCCGCCGTCACAACAGGCGGCGGAAGCGGCGGGAGCACCGGGAATGGACGTGCCCACCAGGTTGCCGGACCCCGTGGCGTCGCCGATACTGAGGCACTCGTCTGCCCACTCGATGAGGCGGTCGCGGTCGCTGCGGTCCCTCATGGCCGACTCGCCTGCCGTCACCTTCGCGACCAGCAACCTCAGGTCGGCCTCCAAGGCCGAGTCCACCGCGTCGTCGCTCGAGAGCTTCCGGTTCCAGCGCGACGGGTCCGCGTCGGGGACCCCCGCCGGGCTCGGCCTCCCGCGGGTGTCCACCAGGCGGTCCGCGTCCGAGCGCGCCGGCTCGCACCGCGACCTCCGCGACGAGGACGCGCGGTTCGTGTACATCAACGACGCGGACCGCACGAACGCGCCGCCGGCGAGGATCCCCGACAACTCGATCCACACCACCAAGTACACCGTGCTCACCTTCCTCCCGCGGAACCTCTACGAGCAGTTCCACCGCGTGGCCTACCTCTACTTCCTCGTCCTGGTGGCGCTGAACATGGTGCCGCAGCTGGGCGTGCTCACGCCGGCCGCGTCCGTGCTCCCGCTGGCGTTCGTGCTCGGCGTGACGGCGGTGAAGGACGCGTACGAGGACTGGCGGCGCCACCGGTCCGACAAGAACGAGAACAACCGCACGGCGTCGGTGCTGGTGGGCGGCGTGTTCGTGCCCAAGCGCTGGAAGGAGGTGCGGGTGGGCGAGGTGCTGCGCGTGGTGGCCAACGAGACGCTGCCGTGCGACATGGTGTTGCTGTCCACCAGCGACCCCACCGGCGTCGCCTACGTGCAGACCATCAACCTCGACGGCGAGTCCAACCTCAAGACGCGGTACGCCAAGCAGGAGACGATGCCCACGCCGGCGGAGGCGCTGGCCGGGGTCATCAAGTGCGAGAGGCCCAACCGCAACATCTACGGCTTCCTCGCCACCGTCGACCTCGACGGCCGCCGCGCCGTCTCGCTCGGCCCCTCCAACATCGTGCTCCGCGGGTGCGAGATCAAGAACACGGCCTGGGCCATCGGCGTGGCCGTCTACACCGGCCGGGACACCAAGGTCATGCTCAACAGCTCCGGCGCGCCGTCCAAGCGCAGCCGCCTGGAGACGCACATGAACCGCGAGACCATCATGCTCGCCGTCGTCCTCTTCGTCCTCTGCACCGTCGTGTCGATCCTCGCGGGCATCTGGCTCGGCAACCACAGCGACGAGCTCGGCGTGATCCCCTTCTTCCGCAAGAGGGACTTCTCCGACAAGAAGAAACCGAATGCCACGTACAACTGGTACGGGATGGGCGCCGAGGTGGCCTTCACCTTCATGGAGTCGGTGATCCAGTTCCAGGTGATGATCCCCATCGCGCTGTACATCTCCATGGAGATTGTCAGGGTCGGCCAGGCCTTCTTCATGGTGCAGGACAAGCACATGTTCGACGACAAGCGGCAGGCCAAATTCCAGTGCCGCGCCCTCAACATCAACGAGGACCTGGGGCAGATCAAGTACGTCTTCTCCGACAAGACCGGCACGCTCACCGAGAACCGGATGGAGTTCCGGTGCGCCAGCGTGCACGGCGCCGACTTCAGCGACATTGCCGGCGGCGACGACGACGGGCATTCTGTGACCGGTAAGCATGATTCAGTTACTTGATTCAATTGAACAGATATTCTCATTCGTTCAGTTTAGTTGACTAGTCACCGAGGTCGGCGGTATTAGCATTGTCAAACATATATATTTTTTTTAAAAAAAATAGTCTGCTTCGCTGACACTTGTCTGTCGCAATGCTAAAATTGTCACCATGCTCCGTTTCCAGCGCACGAGCATGGAAATTCGCTGGAATTTCAGCGCTGTGGCAACGCTGACCAAGAAATTGATATAGTGCTGTGTTTCCTCTGTGCGCCGTCTTTTTACAACTAACGGAATAGGATACAATCGAGCCCCTTTTCGATCAACTAGAGATTGTGTGTGAAATGTGACTTCTAGCTTATCCAAAGTTTCGAAAAAACCCATAGGTTTCAATTATGTTATTTTAATTAATAATCTCTAGTCCACGTTGTGACAATTTCACAATTCATCTGCCTCTAGCTTTTGTCAACTGTTTGTGATCTACAATCTAGCCATCTAGAACCAGTTTTTTGACACAAAAGACGCAGCTTTAATCAGGAAACACTGTTCACCGTAATTGATGATGGATGGCACTGTTTGAACAAAGCCTACGGATGCACTTTTCGAGCCTCTCCCTGCAGTGACACACAGGCAATAGTATACGAAGCTGAGACTTCTGAAACTTTTGGCACTTCTTTCAGTCCCAGGGAGTGGTTTGAAAAGGGCATGCGATCGCTGCAACTTTTGTTGCCATTTGACCGACCGTCTGTCCTGATCATCCCTAGCTTCCCTTGCAACGCCAATGGTCAGACAACCACGCGAAAGACATTATTATTCTTGTTCTTGTAGGATCGCTAATTGCCCTAGCTCACATCCCTATCTGATAGGATTAGGAATTACGAAACCTTGCCAACTAATCCAACAACCTGTTTATCATTGTTTATGGTTTCCGATGTCTCGATAAGCCGATAGCGATGAGTCGTCATCGATCGTTTGTTTTCCTGGGCTTGGAGCCTGACGCTGTCGAAAGAGCAATTTACCCGGCCAAATGAGTGCGTCAGGCTGCTCGATCAGTACTCTTTGTTGTCGTGTCGTCTGTTGACATTTTTTTTAAAAAACAGGATTCAAGAGAAAACAACTGCAATGTCAACATTTCTCAGTTTCAGCAAATGTGCAGTGCCAAAATTTCTGAATCTGAGATTTTTTTTTTTTTTCTGTGCTGCGCTTGTTGCGTCTGCAGGGGAGGACGGCGTTGTGCTGCGGCCGAAGACGGCCGTGAGGACGGACCCGAAGCTGGTGGCGCTGCTCAAGGACGGGTCCGGCGCGAACGCCGACCGCGCCCGCGACTTCTTCCTGACGCTGGCGACGTGCAACACCATCGTGCCGATCGTGGTCGACGCCACCGCCGCGGCGGATCCGGCGGGCGCGAGGGTGCTGGAGTACCAGGGCGAGTCCCCCGACGAGCAGGCGCTGGTGTACGCCGCGGCGGCGTACGGGTACACGCTCGTGGAGCGCACCTCCGGGCACATCACCGTCGACGTCTTCGGCTCCAGGCAAAGGTACGTAAACGTGCCCTTCTTCGCCATGCTAATGCTACACGTCCATCATATGAAATTTCTTGCTCTATTAGTTGGCTGCTGTTGCATTGTCGCTTTGGTGAATTGTTTGTTTGCTTTGCTTGCTTTCGAGTTGATCGCGTTGCCGTTCCCCTATCGAATGCATCCTAGTTTTCTCTTATTTTTTCTGGATAACGAATGCTGAGACTCCTAGTGCATAATTGGGCGGCGCGATGGGATTGACCATTGATAGCAGCAACACGTAGGCAGGTGTCCGGACTGATCGCGTCGCATGGGGCAAGGGGAAAACAAACATATACGAGGAATATGTTTTCTTTTTCCGATGGTGTCACCAAAATCTCGGGCCTATCCGGCCTGATGATGCCTACGGTTCTCTCTGATCTGCATCTGTCAACGGCTATAGGAGACTGACACATCAACTGCTCCACTTCGCTAGAGGGCAAACGGAAGAGACATACACATGCGTGCGCATGGGCATAGATGCTACGCTGATTAGCCTCGTCAGGTTTTTTCCTGTTGGCGTGTCTCCGCATACAGCATACTAGTAGAGTAGTAGCCGGCAGATCACACCGGCAGATTGATGACCAGTTGACCATTGAAAATCGTCGAGCCCCACCCCGGCCCCCACCCCCCCAAGATGGCTGGTCTGCTGTGCACGGACGACCACCGGGCACCACGTTTTTCAGGCCCGCACTGTTCTGCTTCGAGCCTTCGCCGCTGAAAAAACATCTTTTAGCATGACGATGCGCAAAATCAGTGTTATTCTGTCTGAGGAGCAGTTGCTGGTTGGTAGCAGTAGCGAATTGGTTTTCGCGGTGGCTCAAAGCCGCCATCACGGAACGAGAATCTGGTTGGCCCCTGGGGCCTTTTTCTAGTCCACTAGGGAACGGTCAGGCGGCGGCTTAGTTAGTTAGTTATACGAGCAGAAGAGCCAAAACCGTCGGCTTCCATCAGGCATGAGGAGGCATCGGCGGAGAGAATAATAGAAGATTCAAAGTAGCGACTAGCGCTGCCAATGGGGCGGGTTGAATTGGGTATTATGGGGTGGCTTCTGACTTGGGTTTTGTTTGGACGGGTGTAAATGGGTCACGCTATCTTATGGGTTGGGTCGGGTTGGGGGTACCGCAAGAGTGGGTTGGGGCGGGTTGGGATGGGTCGCCAAGCATCGCGTTCGTCTCCGGCGAGCCGATCTTCTGCAGCATGTACCGCCCGTTGTTCATCAGGAACATGTTGCTCAGCAACGGGTCCTTGTACAATCGCGACTTGGACTCCAGGTTGCCGTGCAGCAGAGCTGCGCCGCGAGCGTCGTCATGGCCGTCGACGCCATTGCCGTCGTGCTCACGCATGGAACACCTGCTCCAGCGTGCTGTTGTACTCGCACGCGTATTTGAGGTTGCTTTTCGGCATCGGCGGGGATTGAGCTTTCCAGCTCGCGAAAGATGGCGGCGGCGGACTCGCCGAGCAAGCAGGGACAGCACGGCGGCGATCTCGGACTTAAGCTCCGCCAGTCCCGAGTGGTGTGCTCGGCGGCAGCGGCAGCCTCGTCGGCGGACAGACGCATCTTTGGTAGATGCGGATCGGATGCATGCATGCATGTATTGATCTTCATCTTCGTACATGTCCAGCTTCTCGTGCCTTGCTTGCTTGTTGGTCATGGCCACCGCCTCTGTGAAGCTGATCGAATGGGTTGCTGCGGGTTAAGCTTCGACGGTGGGGCGGATTGGGTTGGGCTGAGGAGTTGATTGTTTGGGTAGGGTTGGGTTAGGAAAACTCTCTCATAAGCTACGGGCTGGGGTGGGTTTAGCCCCATTAGTAGGGCTAGTAGCGACCTTTCTAGCATTATTTTTAGCCTCTAACGCCAGCCAACTCTGAAAGTGACGAGGATTATATATTCTTCAGCATCCGGTCCCAGTTACTTGCTCCTGCTAGAATTCAATTCAATTCAGAAGCCTGGAGCTAGCCCATTGACGTTGCGGCATGCGTAGTTTTGGTTTGCATGTACCACACGTAGTTGCAATTCCACATATTCGGTCCCTCGGCACGTTTAGGTGACCAAGAACGGTGCTCTGGATTTGACACACCCCTTAGCTAGCACGCAGGTCACCTTCAGCAATCAATTCCTATAGAAGAAAACTAGACGAGGATGAAATGATCACGAAATCCTTCAAACCCATCTAGAACTAGAAGGGCATCATCATTAATTAATGGACATGTGCGTGGAGCGAAGACTAACAGAGATCAACGTGTCCAGACCCACCCACATTGGCCCGCGAAGCTTCTACTGGCTTACATGCGGGGCCCAGGTGCGCCACAGCACACGGGATGCGTGTGGCATTCACATGTGCGCCGTGCGGGGCTTTATTTAGACCCTTCTCCTGTTGCTTCCACGATTATATCGATATCAAGGCCTCACGACCCATCATCATCGGCTGATCTTGCTTGCCCTGTTGAATGACAAGTCGAACCCGGGCCGGCGACGGGCCCACGGGCCATGGCCACGCCACCTGCACGGACGGCCTTTTCGGGTGGCCGGCCAGGCAGGATTTGACCTGTGCGGTGGCGGCCTGGCGCGCGGCCGATGGGAACGAACCAGACGGCGGCCGCCCGGGATGCTCCCGTGCTCACGACTCGCGCGCACCAGGCTTGCCAAAATTCCCCGCCCCCTGCCCAGATGTCGAGGACCTGTGCTGTGCGAGCTGCTGCTAGGCCAACCAAAGCTGGCTGCCCCGCGCGCGACACGGACACGGACGCGCACGGCCGCGCGGCCGGCCCCCTCCTGTCCTGCCTGCCTGCGTCACCCGGCCGGGCGCCAGATGTCGCGCGCGTTCCACCACTCACCGCGCGCGTACGTTAGGGACCCTCTCCTCTCCTCTCCTCTCCTCTCCTGCGGGCTTGAGATGCGTGGCCGGCGGGCCGGCCGGCGTTCTGGACCGAGACTTGATCGATCGGTGCTGGCGAGTTGGCGTGCCGTGTAGGACGGAGCGAGGCTACCTAGCTCCGGCGAGACTTTGGACGGGTTTTACCGTGCTTGCCGGCCTTGGTACGTTCACCCGACGTTGATTAGTCTTTTGCTTCTACCGCCGGTGGCGTGTCAGCCGCAGTGGATTCTCTGGAGAAATTTACAAGATCAAGCCGTTGACCGTCGCGAGTCCCTGCAGGAAGCTACTTGTGTACGTACTCCTCCCACAAGTCTGTCTTCTGATAGGTGATAGCACGTGTACGCCTACTAACTTTTTTCAGCGCCCTGCTGGTTCGTTAAGCAGTCCAGCCTCCCAGATTTCTTTTAGCAGGTTTGACTTGGTTTTAATTAGTACTAACAAGTGTTACAGCCACCGCATGATTCCAATAGATCCTTTCCTTGATCACGCATCTTCAGCATCAGGCTGTATTTTCCACTCTACTAGTAGTATTTTTTTTTTTTTTAAGCTGTTGGTCAATTCTGGACAACTCAATCAACGCGGATCTGGGAGAGACTCCAGGGATGATCTTTCTTCTCGATCGTCAAACACGCATTGAACTTGAATACTTGATTCACAAGAAATCCAAAGACGCACTTAATAATGGAAAAAAAGAAGAACAAAAAACAACAAACAAACTAATAAGAGTATTCTCCAATGTAACGACCAATGTTGGTTAGATGGGAGGATATTTTAATAAACATGGAAATTTCCTCAATCCTCATGCTGAGCCTGTTGCTATCGGACAAGCCTGTTTATTAATACATGGCAATATATATATAGGCCTTGTTTAGATTACCTCCCAACTTCCAAGTTTTTTCACTCTCTCTCCATCACATCAATTTGTACCCGCATGTAAAAAGTATTAAATATAAGTAAAAAAATAACTAATTACACAGTTTAGTTGTACATCACGAGATCGAATCTTTTGAGCCTAGTTGGGCCAATGATTGGACAATATTTGCCACATACAAACGAAATGCTTCTGAGGACTTTTCAATCTCTCTCTATCACATCAATTTCTACCATATATATGGAGCATTAAATGTTAGTAAAAAAATAACTAATTGCATGATTTGGTTGTAAATCACGAGACGAATCTTTTGAGCCTAGTTGGGCCACGATTGGACAATATTTACCAAATACAAACGAACTGCTACAGGACTTTTCAATTTCTCTCTTCCCCCATCTAAACAAGGCCATACTACTCTAATGCCTGACCTTTTCCTGGAAAAAGAGGACTGCAGAACTGACCAACCATGCTCTCCAGGAGCAAAACAAAGAAATGGCATATTATTTCTTCTCCCCTATAGTAGGTCGATCGTAGAAGCAAGCTCTGATTCGTCGTCCATAAGCATCCATAATAAAATCCAATCATAAAGTACTCGCGGCTGCAGAAATAATGCAATTCTTTTTTTAATCAAAGTATCAAACCTATATCTACTGTGCGATATGGCGTGGTCATTTCGTAGTGGGGCTCGTTGGGTCGTCCATCCAGCCATCCAAACCGCTGCTCTGAAGTTGAGGACGATGCCTACAGTGCCACATCTCTTCACGAATTCAAGTCCGCACAGTGCACGCTCATTTTATGGCAACTAGTACACCTACTGTACAAAGAATTGATACACTCCGTATCTATCAGTTGCCGACCCATTCAATTCACTCCTCGTGACCCAACCTATCCAACCCAAGCTTCACGAAATCTGCATCCAGCGATGGGTTACTACTAGTTTACTGTCCCGGAACGTCTGAAAACCACACTGTCATCTCATCCATCAGCTGGAATTGTTTTCTTAGAAACCAATAGGACCATGCAGGCTCAGCCAAGAGGTTTGCACGTTTTTTAAGCGTATAATATCATGGTGCATGGCCCGTGGCATCGGTCATTGGACTTGGACAGGGCGTCGGAATCGGAAGTCCAGTGGCGCAACGCAAGCACGGTCGTCACGCATGATCCGGTTCTAGAAGAAGCGGACGAGGGATGGGATGGGATGACCCTCCACGAAGTTTACAGGCCGCAAATGGCGCTAGTTTAATTTATGGGCGGAAAAAAGGTTCCTCTCACTCAGTCGTTACCTTTAGCTAGAGGGCCGGAGGCGGCTTGTCAACTGCTCCCCCTGCCCGAAGCCGCTTGTCCGCAAGTTGACCCCCGCCCGGCGGCTAAACAAGTAACAACGGAGGAGGATTAGTTTCTGCGTGGCTTTATATTGTTATTTGGATTAGGAGCGGCTCACTGACAAGATACTCTAGCGATAGAATAATAGGGGGCCCCGATGTTGTGCACGTCAACTTGTATTAGCGTGATCGCAAGCCCTGCCGTGGTTTTGAATTCAAAATTGTGGAAAAGGAAGTACGTGTGGGCACAGCAAAAGTCAGCAAGTCAGAGATCCTATCCTATTTTCGCATAGTACATACATATACACCCTTGTGATTGCCGTGCAAGTAATGCAAAATCTCTCATACTTTTCTTTTCTTTTCGCTTAACCTAGAACGGGTTAGGATTATGATGTAGAGCTGTTTAGAACACGATGACCCTGGCTGCCATCAGATAGCAGGGTAATTCGTGCATATTAAATGATAGTATAGTGTGCGAGGAAGCGAACAAATGTTCTATAACGGCGTCCATAATAGACTTGTTACTTAGCTAGATGAGCTCTTTTTTTTAGCTGACGTGAGATATAATAAAGAAACATACAACGCTAGCGACGACTAAGTCGCCTTGCAACACTATTCCAACTTTCAACTGCATCGAATGCTTCCTTTGTTTATTGCGTTCCTGCCACCTCATCAGCTAGCTAAATCTAATAATAATAGATTGAAAAGAAAAGATTGGCTAACACTTTGCTCTGCTGATTTAAATTTTTATATCTAAACATATATCCTGTTAGCTGCGCACTACATAATCATCGTCTCATATAAACTAAAAAAGTCTCTGCAATAGCGGCTATAGATGGTGCCTTGGAACTGGAAGCTTAAGCACGAAGGGAAGCTTTCTTGATTCGTGAATAGGATGTGAAGCCTTTTTCTCAGCCAGGAAAGATTTTAAAGCGCAGCGCAATAGTCCTTTCATCAACAACATCATGCAGATAGACCTCGCGGTTTAACAGATCCACGGGGCCCACTCGCACGAAAAAGGAAGCATCACCACCCATCCGATCTCTCCTCTGCCTTTCGGATCGGAGGAGAGGAAGGTTCAAGATCCTCCGCCCACAACACAAAGCAGAGCCGGCCGCCGGCACCGGCGCCCGCCCTTCTTGCGGCTGTTAGCGGCAGCCGGCGGCCGAACGGAGGTTTAGGCTTTGTTTAGTGACCGCGAAAGCGAAACCAACCCCTCGCCGCCCCCGGCCCCCACGGCACGCGCACGGAGGCCGCGCCCTGTGTGCAGCTGTGCTTCTCATCCGTATGTGTGTCAGCCTAATTCCTCCGCGATTTGCTACGATGATTAGTTAGCAAGGAAAATTGGTCAAAGAAACTAAAAACAAGTCCGGCGTTGTTAGCCCCATCCGCTTGTCGATTTTCTCTTGTGTCCTGTCAAGTGGAGCGGAGTGCGGAGCAGAGCAGAGCCAGCCACAGAACAGAAGCTTCCACGAGGACGGACAGTCAGAGGAGGTGGGGTAGGGGCGTTACCATATTTTCCTCCACTAATTCATCGTTCTCATCATCAGGCTCTGCTTAATTACTTATGCGGCAGATTCCTTGCCAAAGAACGCAAGCCCAACACCGGCTGCCAGGCGAGCGGAGGAGAACACACGAACTCCGGCTTGCTTTCCCTGTCTCTCTCTCATACAAACGGTGCCGGCGCCCCGTCGTCCTCACCAACTCCCCCCTGCCAGATTTTAAGCGCCATGGCCACTTCTCCCTTTCTTCCCGTCTGCGCTTTCGCTTCCTCCTCCTCCCCGGCCTGCGGAAGCTGGAGTAACGCCGCGGACCTGGTGAAAACCCAATCTTTAATGCAGCCGTCACCCTAGTTACTCCCAGGCGTCCACCTCGGCCAACCACCTGCGCTTCCTCCTCCTCCTCGGCTCCTCGCTTACTTCTCCCTGCCAAAACCCAACTCGTCTTCCGCCAGGCTCTGCTCGTTTCCCTCCCTCCCTCCCCTGTTCGCTCACCCGAACACGGCCGTCGGCCGACCCCGACCCGGCGCTCCAAAACCCGACCTTGACGCGCGCGCCGGCAGCGGCATGCCCGGGAACGCGGGAGCCGGGGGTCCGTGGCTCCCTGTCTTCTGACGCCGCGCCGGTCAGCGCCCCACCCTTCGCCTCGCTCGACGCCCGCCATGGCCGAGGACCACGGCTCGTCGCGGCGAGACATGTCGGCGTCGCAGAAGGAGCTGGGCGACGAGGACGCCCGCGTGGTGCGCGTGGGCGACCCCGCGCGCACCAACGAGCGCCTCGACTTCGCGGGCAACGCCGTGCGCACCGCCAAGTACTCGCCGCTCACCTTCCTGCCGCGGAACCTCTTCGAGCAGTTCCACCGCCTCGCCTACGTCTACTTCCTCGCCATCGCCGTGCTCAACCAGCTGCCCCAGCTCGCCGTCTTCGGCCGGGGCGCCTCCGTCATGCCGCTCGCCTTCGTCCTCCTCGTCACCGCCGTCAAGGACGCGTACGAGGACTGGCGGCGCCACCGCTCCGACCGCGCCGAGAACGGCCGCCTCGCCGCGGTCCTCTCCCCGGGGCCGGAGGGCGCCCAGTTCGTCCCCACCGAGTGGAAGCACGTCCGCGTCGGCGACGTCGTGCGCGTCGTGTCCGACGAGTCGCTCCCGGCGGACATGGTCCTCCTTGCAACCAGCGAGCCCACCGGCGTCGCCTACGTGCAGACGCTGAACCTTGACGGCGAGTCCAACCTCAAGACCCGCTACGCCAAGCAAGAGACGCTGTCCACCCCGCCCGAGCACCTCGCCGGGGCCGTCATCCGCACAGAGCGCCCAAACCGCAACATCTACGGCTTCCAGGCCAACCTTGAGCTCGAAGGGGAGACCCGCCGGATACCGCTCGGCCCGTCCAACATCGTGCTGCGTGGCTGTGAGCTCAAGAACACGGCATGGGCCGTCGGCGTCGTGGTGTACGCGGGGCGGGAGACCAAGGCCATGCTCAACAACGCCGGCGCGCCCAAGAAGCGCAGCCGCCTGGAGACGCACATGAACCGCGAGACGTGCTATTCCTCTCTGCCATCCTTGTCGTGCTCTGCTCTATCGTCGCCGCGCTCTCCGGCGTCTGGCTGCACACCCACGAGGAGGGGCTCGAGCTCGCGCAATTCTTTCACAAGAAGGACTACCTGCGCCGCGACAAGGACAATGATGGCTACCGCAACTACAATTACTACGGCATCGGGGCTCAGATCGTGTTCATCTACCTCATGGCGGTCATCGTGTTCCAGATCATGATACCCATCTCGCTCTACATCTCCATGGAGCTCGTCAGGCTGGGGCAGGCCTACTTCATGATCCGAGACTCGAGGCTGTACGACGAGTCCTCCAATTCGAGGTTCCAGTGCCGGGCTCTCAACATCAACGAGGACCTAGGCCAGATTAAGTGCATATTCTCCGATAAGACCGGCACGCTCACGCAGAATAAGATGGAGTTCCGGTGCGCGAGCGTTGACGGTATAGATTACAGTGACATCGCACGGCAGCGGCCTGCTGGTACTATAGCATCTCCTTTATCCCATTAATTCTTTTGATTAGGAGAGCCATCGTTGGCAATTGATTACTTTTGATTCAATAGCAGAGGGTGATCGGATTTGGGCGCCAAAAATATCGGTGAACACCGATCCAGAGCTGGTGAAGTTGATCAGGGATGGGGCTGATACCAAGCAAGGGACGCAGACTCGAGAGTTCTTTCTCGCCCTGGCAACTTGCAACACCATTGTTCCCATGATCACCGACGGTCCGGACCCTAAGAAGAAGGTGATCGATTACCAAGGCGAGTCACCTGATGAGCAGGCATTGGTCTCTGCCGCCGCGGCATATGGCTTTGTGCTAGTCGAACGAACATCAGGCCACATTGTGATCGACGTCCTTGGTGAGAAGCTGAGGTAATATTGACTGAGACATTCTTCCTGCGATAGATAATGTAGGCAGTGATTTGACACTTTCGGAGGGGCGCGATTCACAGATTAACAGCATTAGAAATAGGCACAATGGGAAGTGGAGTTTTCTTTAGTAGTTAAAACCTTTGTTGCTTGTGGCTGTTGTTTGCATCTTGTTTTGTGGTTTTGTTGTTTGTGGCTGTTGTTTGCATCTTGTTTTGGGGTCTTGTAGTGCAGAGTGCAGACTGCAGACAGTTGGTGGTGTCTTTGGTTCTGGAATAGATAAAAAGCTGTCTCAACTACTTTACTTGAATTAGCATAATACCCTGAATGACTCCTGTTTTACCTTAGAATTTTTTTGTCTCCGGCCTTTCTTATTTCCTAGAATATTTTCTTAATTAGTTACCTTTTTACTGGACTTGATTTGCAGATATGATGTCCTTGGTCTTCATGAGTTTGACAGCGATCGCAAGAGGATGTCTGTTATAATTGGTTGCCCTGATAAGTCTGTCAAGCTGTTTGTAAAAGGCGCAGATAGTTCAATGTTTGGAGTCATTGACAAAACTGTGAATTCAGATGTTGTCCAAGCAACAGAGAAGCATCTCCATTCATATTCATCACTAGGTCTGCGAACACTTGTCATTGGTATGCGGGAACTTAGCCAAGAAGAGTTTCAGGAGTGGCAAATGGCTTATGAAAAGGCTAGCACCGCACTGCTAGGAAGAGGAAACCAACTCCGCAATGTGGCTGCCAACATCGAGGGGAACTTGCGTCTATTAGGTGCCACTGGAATTGATGACAAGCTGCAGGATGGAGTACCCGAAGCAATTGAGAAACTGAGGGAAGCAGGGATTAAGGTTTGGGTGTTAACTGGTGACAAGCAAGAAACTGCCATCTCCATCGGCTATTCCTGCAAGCTTTTGACAAGGGACATGACACAGATTGTAATTAACAGTCGCTCAAGGGACTCATGCAGGAAGAGTCTAGAAGATGCAATCGCCATGGTTAACAAATACCAATCATTCTCAACAGACCCCCAACTTAGGGTGCCCCTTGCTTTGATTATTGATGGTAATAGCCTTGTCTACATTTTTGATACGGATTGGGAAGAGAAGGTATGCTATTATACTAAAATCTTACCATGTGAGTAAATTCTATGTCAGCAACTCATGAATTTTTCGATTTTTCAGCTTTTTGAAATCGCTATAGCTTGCGATGTCGTCCTATGCTGTCGGGTAGCTCCCCTTCAAAAGGCTGGTATTGTTGATCTCATAAAGAAGCGAACAAGTGACATGACTCTAGCTATTGGAGATGGTACACTTTCTTTAGTTATATTCTAGTTCAGAACTTCATCTATTTTTTTCCGCAAGTCCAAAATCTGAAAATATACGCGTTTTCAGGTGCAAATGATGTATCCATGATTCAAATGGCTGATGTTGGCATTGGCATCAGTGGACAAGAGGGAAGGCAAGCTGTTATGGCTTCAGATTTTGCCATGGGGCAATTCAGATTTTTGGTTCCTCTGTTGTTGGTTCATGGCCATTGGAACTACCAGAGGATGGCCTACATGATCCTATATAACTTCTACAGAAATGCTACTTTTTGTTTTGTGCTATTCTGGTAAACACATTGCCATAATTACTACTACTTGGTTCAGTCTGCATAAGGAATATATATTAATTCACTAACCATTTCAGGTATGTTCTTTACACTGGGTTCACCCTAACAACAGCAATAAATGAGTGGAGCAGCGTGCTATACTCTGTGATTTATACTGCTGTCCCTACAATTGTTGTTGCCATTCTCGACAAGGATCTCAGCCGGCGGACATTGCTGAAGTATCCTCAACTCTATGGCCCAGGGCAGCGTGAGGAGAATTACAACTTGAGGCTATTCATATTCATCATGATAGACTCCGTCTGGCAGAGCCTTGCATGTTTCTTCATCCCCTACCTTGCATACAGGAAGAGTGTAATTGATGGTTCCAGCCTTGAGATCTATGGACACTATCTGTTGTTATTCTTGTCAACATTCACCTGGCAATGGATGTCATCAGATGGAACTGGATCACGCATGCGGCAATATGGGGTAGCATTGCTGCGACATGGATTTGTGTCATGATCATAGATTCCGTACCAACCATGCCTGGTTTCTGGTAAGCACGCATTGTAATATTTGTTTTGTACACTTACAGGAAAATTATGTTCACAGTTACTGACTCCGTAATTGTATAACAGGGCAATATATAAAGTGATGGGAACTGGGTTGTTCTGGGCACTGCTGCTTGCAGTAACCGTTGTTGGGATGATTCCTCATTTTGCTGCAAAGGCCTTCAGTGAGTATTTCATTCCCAGTGACATTCAGATTGCAAGAGAAATGGAGAAGTCGCAAGATTTCCATGATGTAACTCATCCAGAAGTTCAAATGAGTACAGTGAGCAGAGCTTAGGGTAGGGGGTTACACAGTGATCTTTTGTTCATTCGAGTAGGATAGCTCTACACCTTTCTTTGGTTCTTTTTGTTGTGTGTATAGGCAATTCTTTCAGCAGTGGGCAAGCTTTCTTGATGCTTTGCTCCCTTGCCAACTATCCAAAGGATAGGTCCCTTGTACCATTCTGTATATCCACCAGCCCAATTTTGTTGATTTACATGAAAGGAGATCATACAGGAGTTAATTGTACAAAATAGAAACCGATCGACATGTCTTATGATGGTGTACAGTACACAGTCACTAGAGTCAGTTGTACAGATTCAGTCATTCAGAAGTCGCACAAGCCATATGTTGCAGCCTTATATACTAGTTTCAGACTTTCAGGCAACGTTTATTGACTTCAGTAATTTCATAAAATCACTATCGCCATTACAGTTGGTTCAGTTAAATATTTATACAAATGATTGGATAATATTACATGAACTAGGGAATTTGGGAAATTCCTTCCCGTGTCTCTGTCACAAGATGCAGCTGGTCAGCACAACATCGTTATGCATAATATCAAGAATGTTGCCAACCCTACTGAAGGCAACATTCTTGATCCCATATGCAAGAAGAAAGAACCTTCTACCCCTTCTACCCAGCTGTTATCCTATCGCCGATGGCCATACTCTGTTATCCTCAGCCGTTAGTTTTGTGCAATAATTTTTTCAAACTCAAATAAACCCGCTATCATCTAAACAACCTCCGTCCCATTAGGCAACGATTTGTTTTCAGTAACTTTTTTTTTTATTTGAAAGAAAGCCCCGTTCATCAACGTGACAATTGCTGTCACAGGTTTCAACAAAAACTAGCCTTAACGATTTTGATATCCAATTTCATCCCACAGCAAGAACGCATCAATCCGATCGGATTACGCCTCGTTGCATGCCCGAAGTCATCATCAATAGAACGGAACCATCTTCCACTTCTGGTTGGGGCCGCCGTTCCACGGGAAGACTAGGATGGGCGTGCCGTCATGCGCGCCTCCGGCATCCGGCACGGCGTTCGCCGCGTCGAGGACGACACCGACGTCGCTGACGGAGCGGAGGCCGTGGAAACCCTCGCCAAGGTCCTCGCTCTGCGTCCAGAGCAGCGCCACGTCCACGGAGTCCGGTTTGTGGCCGCCAAGCCCAACCTGCGGCGAAAAAAAAATGCGAGCACCCCGCGTCACGTATCACGGCAAGGTTGACGACGACCGCTCGTCTCGCGCGACGGAATGAGAAAAACACGGACAGGCGTACCAGCTCGCTGCCGCCGCCGGTGCAGCGCCTCAGCGCCTTACCGGTGGCCCAGTTCACGAGCGCGAACGCGAGGTGTCCCTCGTCGTCCGTCACGCGGCCGGTGTTCTGGAAGCTCTGGACCCAGCACTGCAAGGCAAAGGCAAGGGAAAACACCGTGACGCGTGTGAGGAACGCCGCGCTGTCGTGTCGACCGTTGCAGGAACCGAACGAACGCGAAACCGACCTGTCGCTGGTCCTTGTCGTCCGCGCGGGCGAGGACGGCGGCGCCGTCACGAACAGTGAGGCTCAGTTCCTGGCCGCTCTGGCAGAGGATGCGCAACGGCCGCGCGTGCTCCATGTCCTTGTACCACAGCTGCGTGCGTAACAGAATGCAAGACAACGCATGGCATGGGCGCCAGTTTGCAGGTCAGAAACAGCAGAAGGATCCGAGGAGCAAATGGACTCGCTGTACCTCACGCTCGTCGCGAGGGTTGGCGACCATGGAAAGGACCAGATCGCCGTCGACGGTGGCGAGGCTGAGGTCGTCGCACTTGTGGCAGTGGATCTTGAACGAGGACGCCATGGCAGTGGCAGAAGCGAACCGCTAGCAATGCCAGTGGAGTACGATGATTTGTGTGTCGACGACGCACCATACAGCACAAGGAAGGGGAAAAAGAAACATTGGTACTACATGGGATTCTACCGTTGTTCGCTTCGTCTTCTGGAAAAATGACTTGCGATAGTTCATGTTCCCAGATTGCATCGGGAACGTAACGTCCCGTCCTTCGTCTTCTTGGGGAATAAATGATCCTACTTGGATTTTGGAAATATGACCCGAATAAATTCATCTCCCTGATCTGCAGGGAGCGTAAGCAACAAGGAAAGAAATCTACTTTAGTTTCCTTAACTTCTATAAAAAATCTGTATATCATCTCTAAACTCTAAAAAAAAAATATATCCCTCAACTTTTAAAACCGTTAATATTACATTCCTTGGCGATTTTTGACAGTGGTTAAGCTATAGTATTAGTGGTTTTATATTTTTTTCATATTTTTATTTATTTTGGCCGAATATTTAAAAAATTATAGTAAATTATAAAAATTATAAAATAGAAAATCTAATTTTGTTGGACTTCATATAAGTAGAACTACACAATGAACATATAATATGATATACTTTGCTATAAAGTTTTTATTGTAGCTTTAGATCTGTGCATTTATGTAATTAAAATAAATTATACGATAAAAACTTTATACTAAAGTACACCATATTATATGTTCACCATGTAGATCTACTCATGTAGAGTCCAACAAAATTAGATTTTTAATTTTATGATTTTTCTATGATTTACTATATTTTTTTTAAAAAATAGCCAAAATAAATAAAAAAGACAAAACCATTGTTACTGTAGCAAAATCACCTTTACTATAGCAAAACCATTATTGAAACCACTGAGAGCGTGTAATATGAACAGTTTTAAAAGTTGAAGGATGTGTTTTATCCAGTTTTAGAGTTGAAGGATGACTGCAAATTTTCATGAAAGTTGAGAGATCTAAAGTAGACTTTTTTCCACCAAGAATGCTCAACAAAGGCGCCGGCCCATCGGGGTCCAGGCCCAAGAACTGTATAAACTCTGTTTTTTTCTGTTCCAATCAGAAGAAACCATTTTTCTGTTCTTCGATTTTTTTATGGAAACCGTTTCATTGTGTCCTCTAGACAGTTTTGACAGCCGTTTTGATTGATTTGGCGCCATATTGGACACCTGACATGGCACCATGCTAGCCATGAATGAGGTAACTGCACTATGTTAATGATTGAAAAGTCTAATAAACTTTATAAAAAAATTGGAAAAAATAAGTTTTTTTTAAAAGCTGTACAATAGAGGAAAAACTCAAATCCAATCTAATACTAGAAAATCGCATGAACTCCAAAGAGTGAGTGAGTGACCGTTTAGTCCGTGTAAATATCCATTACACTTTTTTTTGAGATTAATGTAAATATATCATTACACTTGGACAGACTACTAGACTGGCCAACTGCCAACCGGCCCGTGAGCGTGAGGCCGTCTCCCGTAGGGCTAAGGCCCGCTGCGCTGTGCGCGAATGGACGTGCCCTCAGCCCTCAGTTTTCCTGGGCCAGCTGCTGCTGCTGCAGTGCTGGGCTCTCGTGGGTTGGACGTTCGGTGGATTCGGGGCTGTGCCATCTCTGTCTGTCTCGTCTTTTTTGAAAAAGGAAAACAAGCCACCTCATTGTCATCCCCGCATCTCCAAATCAATCAAAAAAAAAAAAAAAAACGGTAAATTAAATTTCACCACACATTCAGGTCAAGTAGCAATGAACTAGCATAAAATTTCAAACTTGGCAGCTTCCTACTTCGATTTTTTTATGTGCACGCGCCATCCTCTCCTGCCGAAACTATTGCCACAAACGTGAGCTTTGCAAGCAAACAGTACATTCACGTCAAAGTCGAAAGCATGGGCAGGTGGTACTGACCGGTGGCCAAGCTTCCTCCGAACTCTGTTATTTTTCAGCTTTGTTTATGATAATAATAATATCAACACACACAGAGACACAGAGAAAGACAAGTAGTGGAACACGGCCAGAAAAAAGCACGGCAGCCAGCTCCTAAGGCTGCGACAGAGATTGACCTAGTGAGTAGTGACACTGACATGACACCACCGGTGTGGACGCTCGTAGTAACACCCGCGCCCGTAAAGAATTGATCGGGGCACGAGCACGAGCAAGAATCCCCACGAGGCCTGGCCAGCCACGGTGGAAAAAGCGCAGGTCGCGTCGTGCCAAGGTGTCCCGCGCCGTGGCGACACGCTCGGAACCCAGTGCTACCTGGACAGCGCGGGGGGAGGGACCCGTGCGTGCGTGCGTGCCGGTCGGTTGGCGACTCGACGTCGACGGCATGCTCCTCTGCTGCCCCCATGTTCTGGCCTCGCCGTGGGAGCCGGCAGCCTCGTCTTCTCGTCTTGCCAACCGCCGCAGCTGCAGCTGCAGCTGCATCCGCCGGCAAGTAGGCACGCGCACGGGCGCCATGCCTTGAGATGAGACCGCGCCGCGCGCGCGCCGCCCGGCGGAACCGGAGCCGGCTCCTTTTCTTGGCCTGTCGCTCGGTCCGTTTGCCAGAGCAGATCGAGATGTTGACGGGTTCTCTGCAAGTGCAGTGTCCTCCAGTGGTGATGTGCTGGGGGCATGTTGCTGTCACAGTCTCACAGATGTGGTCGCGAGTACTGTGCAGGTGCTGTTGGATCGCAGCGTCTCGCGGACAGGGAATCTGCGAGCAGAGTAGGAGTAGTGAGGTTACGGCTGTCGACTTTTAGCTTGTTGGTTTAGGGGGTGTTTGGTTGCCAGCCGTCACTCGCCACGCCACACTCGCTCCTGCCACACTGCTTTGGCTGATGTTTGGTTTGTACTTAAGTTGAGGCAGCCACGTGACTTCTCTGTGCTGGTTTTCGCCAAGCTGTGGCGGCCACAAACCTCGCCACACCTCGCCACAACTCTGGTGGCTGCGCCACAACTCTGTTGGCGTGTGACGGCCGGCAACCAAACACCCCCTTAACCTCTTCCGGAAAAGAAAGCGTCACCGTAACAAGTAAACATTCTTAGTGCAGGGCACCGACAACTAACAAAGCACATGGAAACTAGGGCAGCTTTTTGGATGAATGCTTTGGAACGATGTTCACAGCTTAGTAGTAGTAATCAACCGGCAGTTTCAACTGACTCGACATGTTTCCGACAGGTACACTGCACTGGATGGATCTTAAGCAATGGATTGGATGAAAATCTGAGGACCTCTTTGGAGGGGCTCACCATGACTTCGGCGCTTGCACTCTAAACTGACACTGATTCTCCTTTGTACGTAGTAGTTAACTTTGAAGTCGAGAGAAGAATAGCTTTTGCTACCAGCAATGCTTCCACATGAGAAGCCGAAACTGTTGTCAGCCGCATCAGCGAGAGGTTTCCGCTGGTCATTTCACCAATTGACTCCTATCTAATCTAAACAATGAAAAGGAAAAAAAAAACTGTTATTCCCTTGTTTTTAATAATACAAGCTTTACGTATGTGTCTTTCTGTACATACTCTACACAACTATACAGAAATACGACATGTCCCGATCCTTTTCTATTTGAAAGAGAAAAAAAAATGGATAAGACGATAAGATAGTACACCTATCTCCTATGTAGGCGTAGTAGTACTGCGGGTTGGACGACATTCAGCAGCACTAGTCATGGATAAGAGCAAGAGCCCCCATCTTCTGTTACGATCATCTTCTACTGGCGCCAGGGATTTCCATGTACCCATCCATACTTGCAACAAGCTACTAGAATACATTTTTTGGTGCATACCCTTTGGCCGGCAGGCACAGGCAGCAGCCTACAATTGAAAAATTTGACTGCCGAACCACTCACAGACAAGGAGTGAAGGGGAGAAGAACATCGACTGTAGTTGCAACCAAACAGTAGCAGCAGAAGGTGTGGTTCCACACAATTTGGCAAGCATGGGCCGGCGATGGGCGCAGGGTTCGGTCGGGTCAAGCAGATATTGCTGACCATACCACCGCAAACGGAGCTGCTCCGATCCTGGCTGGCTGCTGGCAGCAGACCACGATTTGAGGGCAACAACATGCTGTGTCCGCATGCCCTGCTTCCGGGGGAAGAGAACAGATGGATCGCTGCTGGGTGCTGGCTGGCTGCCGTGCCCAGACGTGATAGCGGCACCATCGGCCGACAGCCAAACAACTCTTCACGGTTTAGGCTTTTATTAGTCTCGAATTCTCAACACGCTTCTTCTCTGCGATCGATCTACTAGTAGTAGTCGTTCTCTGGTGTCTGGTCGCCGATCTTTGTTTCTGCATTTTATGGGTTGCCCTGTTAGTTCTTGTCTGCAGTGGATGCTCGATGCCTTTTTTTTTTTTTGCCTCCTTCTCCCTCTAGTAGCTTCAGCTGTAGTACGCACTAGGCAAGCATACGGCCAACAACATGATTGAATTTTTCAATCTCAACTCGCAGCCATCTATCTAATGTAATGATCTAAAAGAGGGGGCATCAGGCACTTAGCTAGCTTCGTCGTGAAGTCAGATTCAGGAAGGAACCGGGTTGATATGATACATCATCGAAACGGAACCCTATTAGTAGTATATGAATACCATATCGATGACACACGCATGCAGATGCAGCCGCTGGTTTGGCTTTTGGGACGCAGTTGAGTATCGATGAGCAGGGAATTTCAGGCGCGCGGCGCACTTTGGCCGCTTGCATTTTTAGCTCTCTATAGGGGGGCCACCGGAGCACCTTTCCGGCGAATTAAGCTATTTTTCATGGTCCCCCACTCCGCACAGGATGATTTGTCCTCACATCGTTATGTGTCGGACATGGACGTGACATCAAATTCATCATCGCATTCTGTATGATCTTTGTTTAAAAAAAATTTGGGAGGACCGGGATGGAGAAAATGGACATCAACCAGCAAAGCAAATTAACCCACTCACGAGACGTTTGGATTCGGAGGCAAAAATTTTACCTATGTCACATTGTATATTATACGGATATCACATGAGATATTTATATTAATAAAAAAAATTACAAAGCGTCCCGGCTTCTAAGCGAGGTGAAGTGCTAGTGATGCAGCGGATGGGAATGCTCGATGGTCGGACGAAGCCTTCTACAGCAGAGAAGAACGCCTACGACAGTATCTCCGTCGACCAGCTCAACCCCTCGCATGCCGAGGCGATGCGTGAGCTTTTCCCAGACCCGCACCGAGAGCGGCCGGGGCGCTGATTGTTGATCGTTGATCGACGATGTTGGCTAGGTAGTATGATTAGCGAGTAATAGCCTATGTTCTTGTTTTGCTAGGGAGGGCAGAATCAATTGTATATCAATATCCTCCTTAGTGTGCCACATCCGTAGTGCGTCGTTGTAATTTGCATTATTTCTCGATCTTAATATAAAAGATACGCAAACCTTTTGCGTATTCGAGAAAAAAAATTACAAAACTCGTCAATAAACCGCAAGAGAATTTTTTAAGCCTAATTAATTTATCATTAGCACATATTTATTGTAGCCCCACATTATCAGATCATGGACTAAATTGGTCTTGCAAAAAGTCGCAATGTGTGCAATTAGTTATTTTTAGTATATATTCAGTACTCTATAAATATATTAAAGATTCGATGTGACAGGGCAAACTTTTATTGTCAGTGGGAAACAAACACCCCGTTAGTTTCATCTTCAAAACAGAGAAATCAGGCCACGCTTATCTCTACGGCTAAAAAGATGAAAACATTAGCGTCTACCTGGTGATATCAAGTCTTGCTTTGAATGTCCCATCCCTCTTCTGCGTCTAAATCTCTTCTCTATCTAAATCTAAAAATATGAAGGGTTATCGTCTACGTCTGCATCGTTTGCAGGGTTATCGTCTACGTATGTATCGTTTGCTCGATCCGTTTGTTCACAACTAAAAAAAAATTCAAAGTGTTGGGCGGCGTAGAGGCCAGAGAAAGAGAAGAGAGGGGGAGTAAATAGAAAAAAAGTTGATAAGATATTAGTAGAAAAAATATCAGTAACATATTAGTAGATTAATTGTATCACACAAGTAACATATTAGTAGAGTAATTGTTGATAAGATACTCAAGTCGTATCCTAATAACAAAATGAAATACAACTAATTTCAAAAGGATAAGCACTACCCAAATTACAATATGATGTTATCAAAGATTGATATTTAGAGCTTGTTGGGACTGCTCCATAAAAAACTCTATTGTTGAGCAACTTTATAAAAACTTGAGTTTGTAGAGCCCTCCTTTAGGTGCTCTCATAATTTCACCTTTTTAAGCTGTATGTGTGGAGCTAAACTTGTTTGGCTAAAGAATATTGAGTAGAGCTGAAAAATATAGAGTGGAACAGCCCAAACGCCCCTTACAAGAAGAAAAGAAAAGCCAAAGAAGGTCAACTCCATCCTCACTTGTTCATAGGCTCTTTAGCTCACCTTTCTGACGTGTTCAAACAAATACTATAGCAGTTCTAAGGATGGTGTATTTGTTTGTTTACTTTATTTGTAGTTGCACAATGACGTGCCACTGATGAATACTAGATTTATTGAGTACTTGTACATGCAGGTTTGATTTTATAGGAACAAAACACAACGACGCTAGCAGCATTGCTTAGTTGGAAAGCTTAAAGATATGCAAGCACATTATTATCCTTTATTTGTTGAGTACTTTTATTAGTAGAGTGTGGGGCTTTGTTGGGTGACGAGGAAACTAGTGTTCATGCATGTATGTATTATATACAAAACAAAAGAACCACTTTGATACTTAGTGCTGATCAATAAAATAGATGTGTTATACCATAGCCACGTCACAGTTAATGACAAAACAGACAAAGAAGAATTATTGAAAGCACTAGGCCTGTAGACTTGTGTCTTAGTATCAGTTTCGAAAATCACCCCTGAAAATCGATTTTGAATGTCAAAATCTTTAGTATGGTAGTGTCCCTGGCATCCCTAACACAGACGCAGAAAAAAAAGGTGCGAGCATTATTGGTAGTATGGACACTAAATTTTATAGAGAGGGTTTCGTTCCAACAAAAAACATTACTGGCACTACATATCTATCATTATGAAAGTAAAAAAAAAAAAAGTGATGATCCCGACAAGGAGCCAAAAGTTTACAATGACTCATGCTCCATTTCTGGTCTCTATCGAATTTATCTAAGCTTCTTTTGCTCGCGGAAAGTCCACGGCAGATGCACTTGTGTCGAATCGTCGACACGAAGCTCCTGTAATAAAGAAAATTGAGTGGTCAAATTAATCAGATCCGCTTTTGTTAGTGTATGCATCATAGCTAAACTACATTCTTTTGTTAATGCATGTATTAGTAATTGATTATGCTTTTTTGAACCTGTCCACTGAGTCAAATTTAATATCTGTTGATTTAGTTTATCTAAGATGCTCACGGTAGAGTGATTAGCTTATGTGGTGGAGATAAAGTTGTTTTAGTTGAACCATTTGCTAAAAGCAGTTCCTCATACTAGATAAAACAGGTAAAATGTTCATAACGTCCTTTTTTAACCCTATTTTTCTCTTTTCTTCCTTTATTTTCCCCTTCCCTATTTATCCTACCCCTCTCTCTGTTTCCCTTATTTGCTTTTGTCCCAAAGCCTCGCTCAGAACCCACCATAATTAATTTTTCTCTTCCCTATTTATCCTACCCCCTCTCTCTCTGTCTCCCTTATTTGCTTTTGTCCCAAAGCCTCGCTCAGAACATACCAAAATTAGTGACTCCGCCTTGCCTTGCTCCTTGAAACAACCCGCGTTTTCCTCGATGGGAAAACTCACAGATTTCGTACAACAATGTGATGGCCGCGAAGGACTCATCACCATCATCGACAATTAGTGGTTCAAAGTGCGCATACGGCGGAATTTTAAAGGTAGAGAGTACAATAGCAGGGTTTAAGTAATTTATTACATCGCCTGAAAGGCGGAAATCACACATTCACACATAGTCCGGAACAAAAAAGAAAGATAGCGGCGGATCGACGCTGCTTCTCCTTGCGCCGTAGTGCGAGACTCCTACTCCTCCGATCCTCCTCCCTCGGTTTCCCACTCGAGGTTCTCCCCGAACCACAATGTATCAATACGGGTTTGTACTGGCCACTTATTCCCACCCGTTACATGATGCATTGCTATGTGGAAAGTGGATGCAAGGCTAAGCAAAAGACCTACTTGAGGCTCTGGTTTTCCTAGGCATTAACATAATTGCAGTAGTATATGTCAAGTTTTAACCCGTTTATTACCACACACTTCCCTATCCATCCACCCATATCCATCCATCACCACACAACTCACCACACTCCCTCTCTCTTGTCGACGAGGAAGACTCCCGCTCCTCCTCGCCTCAACGGCCTAAGCCGAAATCCAACACACCCCAGGGGAGAGAAGAGAAACGGACTCCACTCACTATGACGAACGTATGGTAACTCACGGGAATGTCCATGACCGGGGACACGGCTATACGTATAGATCGATCGACTCTGCAGAGCGTGTACACCTAGAACCACAAGATCACCATCACCGGCGATGCGCCTCGCCTAGGCTGATACCGAGCCGCCGCCTAACTGGCCCAATGCCACTCTACCACTCAGCTCTGGGGCACCCCGGAGTCCACCGGCACGCTGAGACTGTGAGACGTGGTGCCGGATCCCAGGGGGCACCACGCTGTCTCAGGAGGGTGTGGGTCTCGACACCCGTACCTCCCTACACTATCACCTACAAACCTAGTAGTAGTGACAAATAACTAGTCGCCAAGTCGTTTCCGCCCATTAGGAACGAGAAGGTCCCATGAACCCTAGGTCTGACCAATCAGTCCTTAGGAGGACTGGACAGGATATCTTCACCTGGGGCCCGATGCCCCGTGCCTCCACGGCACCTCCCGTTCCGGCGAATCGTGCCACAAAGGCACTCCTCCCCGGAACCTTCTCCCAATACATATACCCGCCACAGGTACTCTCTCATGGGGAGTGCCCAGATCACACTCCCCCGGCAAGGCTCGTCCTCACGACTTGCCATAGATCCCGCCTTCGCCGACACAACCCTTACCACACACCCAAGACACACGCCAAGATCACTCCCGATGTCCCAGTTCTCCACATCATCGGCACCACGTGCCTTAGCCACTCACAAGCATGAATCCTCAACAATAGTGATAGTAATAAGTGAGTGGCAGCAAAGTAAACATGATAAGCGCGAGTCTAATCTTAGCAGCGGGTGTGCAGGGGATTGGTTACGACAAGGCAGAGGCTTAATCAATCAATCTACCATGCACCCTATCATCAGCAGCAAGCAACAAGTAGTAAAGCACTAGCATGTCTAATGGGTGCTAAGAGGTTGGGTGGGACGTGGCACCTGCGGTCGGGTCGTCTCCCAGGTCCTCGGTGTACTCGTAGTCGTCTCCCTCCTCAGTCGGCGGCTCCTCCGTCTCTGAAAAGCGTGACATAATACCGCGTTTAGCGGCTCCTATAGAGGTACACAAAGAAGCAACTAAAATCCGGAAGAAGCAAATGCATTCAAGGATAGACCTATGACCTACAGCTCATTTTTAGAAAAATTTGGACACCAGTTTCACATTTTTCGGAGCTAAAATAGATTTTCTATGAATTTTCGAAGATTAATTCAGTTTCTAAAAAAGGAAAAGTCATTTTATTATTTTTGGAAAACACTGGTGACATGTGGCAGGCTCTGGTTGGCTGGCTCAAACTGAGTCACTGACAGGTGGGCCAGGTCAACAGTCAACGTTGACCAGTCAACGGTCAACCTTACCGGGCTCGGACGGGGCTTAGGAGGGCTGGGTCAGGGCCGGGTTGGGCCGGCCCCGCCCGGACACGTGTCAAGCAGGAGTCGCCCACGTGGCGGCCGCCCCCCCACCGGGCCACGGTCTCCGGCCGTGCACTGCGGATCGGTGGGCGCGCACGCCGGAACCGTAGGTCGGTTCCGGGTGGACCATGCCCACCCTCTCCCTTCCTCTCTTCGTTCACGCGAGCCGCTCACGGAGCTCATGGGCACTTTTCCTCCCTCCTCCTCCCGCGGAAAGCCCGCCGGCCGGGCGAGCTCCGGGCCTCACGGCCGCTGGCTGGCCGGTCGGGCCGTGGGGGACCCCGACGGCCCCGGCTCCGCGGTGGTCAAGGTGGGGGTCTGGCTTGGGCAACCACTCCATCGCGACCAAGAACCGACGCGCCGGGCGTTTGCCGGGAAGCAAAGGATACGGCGCTGGCGCTGCGGCATGCGAGGGCCCGCAGGTGGCGCTAGGTGTTCCCCGGGGCTGGGGTGCTCTGAGGTCCGAGGCTTCGCGACCCAAGCAAGCAGGGGGCTCCCCGCAGAATGTCAGCGACGGCGGTGCCGCCGTTAACACGGGCGGACGACGGCGCAAGGTGATGGTGTGGCGTCGGGGCAAAAAGGCTGCCCTTTCACGCAATTAGACCCGTGCAACCGATTGAGGGTGGCGCCGACGACCTGGCGCGGGCGGAGTCCGCTCCGCGGGCGCTCGCGCTAGTTCGGCGAAGCTGTGCGCTGCGCTCAAAGGCAAGGCGGCCTTCTGGTTCGACAATTGGGTGGTTAGAGGCGTGGCGGCGAGGCGGTTCGCCGACCCATCGTCCCGTGCTTTTAGGTGGCCACCAGCATGGCGGAGAGTAGTGGGATGGCCTCTAGGGCACCCGGGAGGGGGTTTATAGGGTGGCGGCGGCTCCTATGGCGGCGGTGAACGCAGCGAGGCGCCTGGGGGGGTACGTGGAAGTCATCTAGCGGCTCGAGTCCAAAGTGCTAGGTTCGGGGCGGGAGTGGGTGGGCGCTTGGGCGCGCTCCACCGAACAACGCCCTGGGGAAAAAAAGGTGGCGGCGGTCGCGGTGCCAGCGCGGGCGGGGTCCATGCCCGACGTCATCCGCGTCGCGACGAGGGAAGGAGCGGGCGGGCTGCTGTGGAAAGGCGTGGCGCACATCCGCGAGCGCCAGCACCCAACGGAGGGGGCTCGGACGGCCGGATGGCGCGGGCGGGCGCCCCCCTCTCGCCGAAAAAGCGAGAGAGGGCGGGAGGTGGGGGATGACATACGGGTCCCCGGGCCCGCTTGCCAGCCACCGCGTGAGAGGAGAGGGGCAGCGCGGCATCGGTTGGGCCGCGCTTGCCATTGGCCGCGATGCGTGGGAAAGGAGGAAGGGGTGCAAGGCTGCTCTGCCCGCGGCTTAGCCGGGTCGGGCCGCAAGGCAAGAGAAAAGAAAAAGGGGGTGCGGAGTGAAGTGGCAGGCCGGCTGGTTGGGTTGGGCCGGTTTGGCTTTCTCCCCTTCTTTCCTTTTCTATTTTCCCTTTTCTGATTTGCTTAAACTACTTAGCCACTAAGTGCACATGTATAAGCATGTGTACAAACATTATGGCGGGGTCCACCTTGGGCGCCTAGGGCTTGATCGGGGGGGTGGGGACCCACATGTCACCTTTGTTGTATAACAACTTAATTAGTTGATCAAGCAAGGAAACACCATTAAGATCCAATCATGGCATGTAAGAAAAGAGAAATAAAATGCACATGCCTCTATAAAATGTTTAGGTGCTAATGCAACTTACTAGGGTAGGGTTTCCTACATGACACTCACCATGCATAGGTTAGTTTTCGAAAAAGTTTTTAAATGTTGTGATTTTTGGGTGTAGGTTTAACAGGGATGTTACAGACTTCCCCCCTCATGGAATCTCGTCCTCGAGATTCAGAAGAAGGCGTACCTTTCGAAGAGGTAGGGGTAGAGCATCCGGAGTTCCGACTCCTTCTCCCACGTGGCTTCCCTTTCAGTGTGATTGCTCCACTGAACTTTGCACATGGGAATAGTGGTGCTTCGAGTTTCCTTTGGTTGCTCGATCCGGGATACACGTGGGGTGCTCCTTGTACTCAAGCGTGTCTTGAGATCCAAGATGTCTCGTGGGATCCGCTGATCCGCACCTTCTCGACATTTGCGGAGCTGGGACACGTGGAACACGTGGTGTACTCCCTCACACCTCCTCGGGCGCCCAGCTTTGTAGGCCAACTTGCCTATTCTCCGATAGATCCTACCGGGGGCTAGCTTTCCTTTCACAAGGAATCTGCGGGTGCCCGGCCGAGAGACACTTTGAGGTAGACGTAGTCTCCCTTCTCGAACCTGAGGTCTCTCCGTCACTTATCTGCATAGCTCTTTTGTCTGCTTTGAGCGATCTTTAGGTTCTCTCGTACTTGGGCAACTCCTTCTTCAGCTTCCTAGATTTTGGCGGGTCCAAAGAATGACCTCTCTCCAACCTCGGACCACATCAGCGGGGTCCGACATTTCCTCCCATATAGCGCTTCAAATGGAGACATCCCGATACTGGCTTGGTAGCTGTTGTTATAGGAGAATTCTGCATGTGATGCATTTCTCCCCAGTCCCTTCCCATACTTGAGCACACAAGCTCTCAACATGTCCTCCAGGATTTGATTCACTCTTTCTGTCTGCCCGTCTGTCTGAGGGTGGTAAGCGGTGCTGTAGTCGAGTTGGGTGCCAATTGCCTTGTGGAGACTCTTCCAGAACTGAGATACGAACTGACTCCCCCTGTCCGATATGATACTGCTCAGGGCTCCATGCAGCCTCGGGATGTGGTCAACATATAAGTCGGCTAGCCGGTCCGGGTCGGGTAACGGGGGCCGACCGAACAAAGTGCGCCACCTTGGTCGACGGCCGACTATGACCCAGACGAGTCATGCCCCTTTGGGGAATGGGGTAGTCCAACTATGAAGTCCATGGAGATGCTCTCCCACTTCCATTCGGCACATCAAGTGGTTTTAGCAAACCGGCTGGCCTCGATGTTCAAAATTTGACACGGTTGCAAATATCACATCTAGCCACGTGTCCGCAATGTTCGCTTTCATGCCTCTCCACCGTAAAGTCTTCTTGATGTCGTTGTACATCTTGGTGCTTCTTGGGTGTATGCGTAACTTGGAATCATGCCCTTCCGATGTAATTTCTTCTCGTAATTCTCATCTAAGGGCACACAGACAAGATCTTTGTACATGATCGTCCCTTTGTCCGCCTTCCCCTGAATTCGGGCACTTGCCGATTCTCATGAGCTCTCGAAACTCGTGATCTCGGGGCAGGTTTTCTAGGCTTTGCGGATCCTCGCTCAAGATTGCACTTGCACTCTCGGAAGGTTCAACCGACTCCTCGACACTTCCTCTAGCCGGAGTTTCTCCATCTCACAACATAGCTCGGGAGGGGGTGGTGCTAGTGGTGAGGTAGTGGCAATAACTCTTGTGACTCAGGGCATCCGCGACTACGCTTTGCCTTTCTCGGATGATAGTGAATCTCCGTGTTGTAGTCCTTGATTAATTCTAGCCATCTTCGCGCCTCATGTTCGTATCCTCCTGGGTGAAGAAATACTTCGTGCTCTTGTGATTGGTGTAGATATCACACTTGTTGCCAATCAAGTAGTGTCTCCGCATCTTCAGGGCATGTACAACTGCTGCAAGCTCATGATCATGAGTCGGATAGCGTTGCTCATGCTGCTTCAGCTGTCGGGAGGCATAAGCAATCACCTTCCCATTTTGCATAAGGACACATCCAAAGCCATGTCCAGAAGCATCACAATAGATCACAAAGTCCTGACGGATATCTGGCAAGGCTAGCACGGGGGTAGTGGTAAGCTTCTCCTTCAGAATCTGGAAGCTTCTCTCACAATCCGGAGTCCACTCAAACTCATTGATTTTCTTTAGGAGATTGGTCATGGGTCTTGCAATCTTGGAGAAGTTCTCGATGAAGCGGCGATCGTAGCCCGCTAAACCAAGAAAACTCCAAATGTCAGTCACGTTGCGTGGCTGCTCCCATGCCTTCACGGCTTCAATCTTGGTTGGATCCACTGCTACTCATTCTGCGGTAAGCACATGTCCCAGAAATGCAACTTCTTCAAGCCAGAACTCACATTTGCTAAACTTGGCATAGAGCTGATTCTGCCTTAGCTTCTAGAGCACTGTCCTCAGATGTTGTTCGTGTTCCTCCGCTGATGCCGAGTAGACAAGTATGTCGTCAATGAACACGACGACGAACTTGTCCAACTCGTCCATAAACATCTTGTTCATCATGTTCATGAAGTAGGTCGGGGCATTAGTGAGCCCAAACGACACTATCGTGAACTCGTACTGCCCATACCGAGTGACAAAGACTGTCTTGGGTATGTCCTCGGGCTAGATTTTCATCTGGTGGTACCCTGATCGGAGGTCAATCTTGGAGAAGAACTTGGCATTTCTCAACTAATCAAGCAAGTCAACGATCCTTGGCAGAGGGTACTTGTTCTTGATGGTCACGGCATTTAGATTCCGATAGTCAATGCACATCCTCATCGAACCATCCTTCTTCTTCACGAACAGGACAGGAGATCCCCAGGGGGAAGCACTAGGCCCGATGTACCGCTTGTCGAAAAGCTCCTTAAGCCGCTTCTTGAGCTCCTCTAGCTCGCCAACCGATTATCTTGTAGGGTCGCTTTTAACATTGGGCCCGTACCGTGCGTAAGGTCGATCACAAACTCGACATCACGATCCGGTGGCATTCCCGCAACTCCTCGAAACACATCCGATACTCACACACACTACAAGTACGTTCTCCACGGATTGGGCCTCAAGGGCACACAACATGGAGACCGTCTTGCCATGGTTGGGCTCACATCTGATTACATGACCCTTGGGAAGGGTAAACTCTACATACCTGGGTGAGCATGAGATCACACCCTTGTGCTGGGTTAACCAATCCATTCCCAAGATGACATCTAGTCCATTAGAAGGAAGGAGGGTGAGGTTGGCTAGACCTCAATGTTTATTCTTACTCCCTGACATTTGTGTGTACATCTTAAGTTTCCTAAGGGAGAACTTGTCACTACAGCTCCCCGTCAGGAGTGACGAGTACGTGATTCTCTCTCGCAAACTTAGATGATATGTATGAGCAGTAGCACCGTAATCAAAAAGCACCGGCCTTAGCTCAAGTAACCATGAACATACCGCACACCACGCCGGGGGAGTCCTAGGCGCCCTCGGGTGGTGAGGTGGGTCAGGCGGCCGCGGGTGGCTCCCCAGGCACTCCGTGGGGCGTCGCCGAGTGGGCGGCCATCGTGCCGGAGCCATCGGTGGCGCAGCCAGCCTTCTCCCCGCCGGGCGCGCCCAGATCTTGTGGCCGGGCTTGCCACACCCGGGCAAGTGTAAGGGATGCCGCATGGGGGGTAGGCGCGCAGCCTTCCACGTGCTCGGTGCGGGGTCTTTCATGCGCCGTACCCCTCGAGCAGGGGGGGGTAATTGGCGGTGTAGGTACCACCACCCCGCTCACGGCCGGTGCGGGCGCTGGCCGGGCGCTATGGGCGACGGGAGGTTCGAGGGCGCCCCTCCACGCGACCTGCCGTGGAGCCGAGGTGCGGGACGACCCCTCGAAGCCGCTTCTTCTTCTCCTTGACAGTCGGCCTCCAGGCGGTCCTTCTCAATCTCCGTGCACTTGTTCATCATCTCGCGAAGGGTGTGGCAAAGGTGTGCCCGGAGAGAAAGCTTGATGCGCCGTGTTGAGGCCCTTCTTGAAGAAGTACATTTTCTTCTTTTCTGTGGTTGTCACCGGGGCATACCGCATCATGGAGGTGAAGCGGTTGCCGCACTCCCGGATCTTCCGGGACCCCGCTGGATTTTGGCGAACTCCTCATCTTGGCATCCATCACGCCTCCGGCACATGGTACTTTGGGAAGGCCTCCCCGAACTCCTCCTGTGTGATGTGCGCGGGTCGCGGCATGTCGCAAGAGTCGTCCCACCACGCCGAGCAAAGACCGACGAGCCGGGTGTGCGGCGATGGCCACGCACTCCTCGTCCGCATGTGGTGAGGTCGAGGTTCTTC
>JADLZL010007782.1:0-78816 GCA_015844335.1 Chrysopogon serrulatus | reverse complement strand
TAATATTTGTATTGAGTTTCTCATTGAGAGGTCAAGGACTCAATCCCTTCTAAGGAGCCCATGTCTCTCCTTACATCGTGAGAAGGACATGGTTACAAGTTACTTTCAATTCTAGCCTAAGGATTCTATACCGCATGCCCATCGCCTCTATCTTGGCGTCGCCATGTGCTTTTTTTGCCATGTAGCGTAGACCCAATAACGTCGCAACCACTTCTTGATGCTATTGCCACGCCTAGCGCCAGTGGGGCTGCCGCCACCGCGGTGGCCTCTCCGGACGGGTGTCGGTGTTTCGTGAAAGCACCAACTAGTAAATTTATAGATGCGCGTTTATGCCCGGATGGTTTGCTAAGAGGACACGGGGGAGTATACTGGTTCGGGCGTGAGGACCTACGTCCAGTTCGAAGGAATCGTGTTACTTAGCGGTGGTTCGTAGTAGGGGTTACAACCGGTTCGAGAGAGGGAGGGGCTCCCAAGTCTCTGATTGAGCATGGTGCCAATATCGTGGTGTGTGTGTGATAGTCTCGGTGATCTCTGGTGTTCTATTCGAGCTTGTCTTAGGAAATGGCTCGCCCTCCCTTTTATAGATGAAGGGAGGGAGCGGCCTTACATGAAGAAGGTATGGGCGTGCCGTGTAGAGAAAGAAAAAAGGACAGTGGTGGAGTGGCTCGTCTGCCTTCCTGGGGTCGGGGTGTCCTCCTTCCTTGTGCCGCACGCGTGGATCAGGTTCGGTCGCCGGTGAAGTCGTGTCGCCGGATTGTTTGCCCATGTCTTAACAGTGGACGGAGAGGCTGAACAGTTGATTAGAGCGTTTGGAGTATTATCCCGGAGTTAATGACGCCGTACGGCACGGGAGTGGGTCTTGACGGACGGGTCGTCCGGACTGTCAGTCGGGGGGTGATTAGACGCCGAGCCATACCCTGCCTCTGGTTAATAGTGCGGTCAATGGGCCAGGCCGCACCCGCTCGCTCCAACTTGATGCCGCTAGCATTCTGTCGTCATGCCCCACCACCGACAAACAGTGCGGTCAAGATGCTTCCGTCTCTTTGTTGACGGTGGATAGCGTCAACATTTAATTGTGCAATAAATATGATAAATGGTCAATACACTTGCAAATAGAGAAGTCTAGAGTTTTATCTGACAAATTCTATGAGTTTTGGTGAATTATTATTTTATAAGGATTGTTCCAGAAAACTACGAAAAAGGGGCTAACTATCAAACGGAGTAACAAAACTTATCCGCGATGGAAACATACATCATTGGGCTCTACGAGGATCAAGAAAACACCACGACGAAGTAGAGGCCCAGAGGAGAAGGTAGAGGGCCAGCCGGCCCCAAGCAAGATGCCGGGCGGTGTCGATGCGGGACCAAGACGGTTCCCCATCAGCGTGACTCCCGCCGACGCATCCACAAGACGTAGACGTAAGGACCGATTCGGTAGAAGACGCCCCGTCCCTAGTTAGACGGATAGAAAGTAACTTCGTAATAGGAACAGATAAAAAACTCTCTCTACTAAGTCCGACTAGGATTATAACCAAAGCTCTGGCTCTTTTCTCTCATAAAAAGGGCCAGAGCACCCTTTTTGTAACGAGCGACAACAACACACAATCATACATCAATCCAACACAAAAAGGCCAAGGCCGACCGAGTAGAGCTTTTACCGACTACGAGGGCTCGAACCAGATAAACCGAGTGTCTCTTGCGTGAACCGCCGAAGTTCTAGTATTCGCCGAGATCCGAATCAATCGCTACGGAACCCGCGTGGCGTGCTATCGGTGGCTAAACACCGACATACCGGGCGCGCCAGTAGGGGCCTTCTTCGGTGAATTTAACGCCAAGAGCTCACGGACCTACACACGATGTTTTTTTTTCCGAAAGGATCATCCTTCATCTTCGAAGCTGGATCTCGCCGAGGCGCACGATCACGGAGTTTCCACGGTCGACTTCTTTCGGAACCAGAGCCGGAGATATCTGGAATTTTTTTAAAACTCAAGCTGACGGAAGAAGAAGTTTCAGAACCAAGTACTCGAAACACACCGATTTCTTTTTTACTTCAGCCTCAGCAATACTGCACGGACGTATCAGAACATCATCTAAAGCACGATGGAATCTAATGGCATAACTTCAGAACAAGTTAAGTACTCAGTTCCCTTCCCTTTTCAATACGGAAGGTCACTAGATGAGGAAGGATCTGACTACTCGCTCAGTATACGCAAAGAAGTCTACATGATCGGGCAACCTCTAGTACCACCAGTTCAACCCGACTACCGATCCTCAGAAGAATCAGAAGCCGATATCCCGCCTAATTTAGTAACCAGGGATGGAGAAACTGATAGTCAAAAAGCAGCTAGGGAAAGAAGAAACAAGAAGAGGGGAGGAAGGAGGAATCGAGTACAGGAACGCAGGGAAGCGTGGCGTAAATATGAAGAAGAACTAGCCGAGTACAATGAAAGAAGAGTTGAGAAAGAAGCTGAAGAAAGACGAGCCACGGCAAGGGCCAGACTTGACCCCATCAACAAGATACAAGAACGTCGACGACGAAATCGACGCTATACGACGACCAAGTGAAGAACAAGCCGTGCTCGGGGAGCCTATTCGTAACAATCACAAAAGGATACAAGATGACCGAGCACCTCCTCGCCGAGTACCATCCGAGCGGCATAAGTCAAAGAAGTCAAAGAGTTTCCGCATTCGAAAGATTATCTGTCTCAAATCAAAGCAGAAGAACTCAACCGCATCATGATTGGGCTGAGAGAACGGGGGAAAACCGCGACAGGCTACCAACCTCTCCCTGAAGCCCTCCCGGATCTATTACAAGATATAACAACCGAGCGACTTTCGACTACAAACCAGAAAAAGTACCCGACAGATTCCCTTGCTTTGCGGAAAGACTACTCACTGTCAGGCTACCTCACAAATTTAAACCATCAAACCACTCGAAATACGACGGCAAGACAGAACCAATGCAATGGCTCAGAATCTACTCCCAATCAATAGAATTAGCCGGAGGAGATGATGACATCAAAGCATTATTCTTTCCAATAGCACTCGAAACTCTACCACTACAATGGTTCGACAAGTTACGCTCGAGGTCAATCAAAACATAGGGAGATCTTTAGAAAGTCTTCTACAAAAATTTCGCAGAATACTCATACACCCAATAACACAAGCCAAATTGAAAGGTTTAAAACAAAATCAAGGAAAAAGTCTCAGGGATTTCTATAGAAGATTTGGAGAACTAAGAGCACAAGTTCTTGATATTACCGAAAGAGAAGTAATTGAAGCATTCTCATATGGCCTGAGCGTAAGATGGATGTTCCACGACTTTTGCAAAGAAAACCCACGAACAAATGAAGAATTCAAAAGAACAAATCGAAAAGATGATTACAAATAGAAGAAAAAAGACATGGGAAAGATTCCCGATATAACGTAAAACAACCAAGATAGAAGAAACAATTCAGATAGAAGAAACAACACAGAGAAACAAGACAACTCAGGAAGGTGGAACAACTCAGACAGCAGACAAGAATTCCACAATAAGAAGAGATATTCGGACAATACAGTGGCCGCTACCGAAAGAAAGAAATTCTACCTAGCTAGAAAATTCGAAGAACTCGAGAAAATAAAATGCATCTATCATCCAATAGGAATTCACCCAATGGGTGAATGTCGAATATTCCAAGAAAAATATATGAAGATAAACAGACAGGAAAAAGAAGAAAATAGAGAAAAGAAAGAAGAAGAAAACAATCCAGCAGACAACGGGTTTTAAAACCCAAGAGCAACAGTAGCAGTAATATTCTCAGGAGTCCCAGGGTCTAGAAGCAAACAAGAAGACAAACTGGCATGGAGAACAATCATGGCAGCAGAACCAGCCGTTCCATGATATCTAAACTGGTCTCAATATCCAATCCAGTTCTCACAAGAAGATCAATGGACAAGCGTCGAAAATGCAGGACTATACCCACTAGTACTCGGACCTACAATCGCACCTATAACAGTAACCAAAGTACTCATCGATGGAGGAGCAGGACTCAACATTATTTTTGCATATACCCTAAAAAAATGGGGCCCGAATTTTCAAAAATAATTACACCAACAAGTGTACCTTTCTACGGAATAGTACCCGGGAGGCCAGCAATGTCCCTCGGACAAATAACTCTGCCAGTAACATTTGGAACCCCAACAAATTATCGTACAGAACTCATCAAATTTGAAGTTGCAGATTTTGAATCATCTTATCATGTGATATTGGGAAGACCAGCGTTGGCAAAATTCCTGGCTATTCCACATTACCCTTACTTACTACTCAGGAAGCCAGGACCACACGGAGTACTCTCTCTCAGAGAAGACCTAAAAAGTGCCTACGAGTGCGATGTACAAGCTATACAGATATCTTTAAAAGTATAAGGAGAAATCAACTCAGCAACAGCTGAAGTAAGAATAGAAGAATTGGAAATTCCCGCCAAAAAACAGGTCATCCTTACCACAGCTAAAGGAGAAGGAACCAAAAAGATTGATCTAGGAACTGGTGACCCATCCAAAATAGCCACTATCAGTGCTCATCTACCTATCAAATAGGAACTCGCGCTCACCAACTTCTTAAGGGACAACAAAGACATATTTGCCTAGAAACCAGTTGATATGCCAGGAGTCCCAAGGGAGTTGGCTGAGCACAAAATAGAAGTCAACAAATGAGCAAGACCAATCAAACAGAGATTACGATGTTTTTCACCGACAAGAAAGAAGCAATAAAGAAAGAAATAGCTAAATTATTGGCAGCCGGCTTCATAAGAGAGATCTTACATCCAGATTGGGTAGCCAACCCAGTCCTAGTACACAAAAAGAACACAGATGAATGGCGTATGTGCGTCGACTACACTAATCTCAACAAACATTGTCCAAAGGATCCGTTCAGATTATCAAGGATTGATCAAATAGTGGATTCAACAGCTGGAGCAGCCTTGTTATCTTTTCTGGATTGCTACTCAGGCTATCACCAAATCGCACTAAAAGAAGAGGACCAAAGCAAGACTTCTTTCATTACCCCATTCGGAGCCTATTGTTACAAGACAATGTCCTTCTGGCTAAAAAATGCAGGAGCAACTTATCAAAGGGCAATCCAGACTTGTTTAGGAGACCAAATCGGAAAAAACACAGAAGCATATGTGGATGACGTAGTCATCAAAACAAAGAACCCAGACTCGCTAATAGAAGATCTGCAACAAACTTTTAACAATCTCAAAAGATAAAAGTAGAAACTCAATCCAAACAAGTGTATATTTGGCGTATCATCAGGAAAACTACTCGGATTTCTGGTCAGTCAGAGAGGAATCGAAGCTAGCACAAAACAAATCAAGGCAATAACTTATATGGGCCCACCTGCAGATATAAAAGATCTACAAAAATTAACGGGTTGCATGGCCGCCCTCAACAGATTTATTTTAAGATTTGGATAAAAAGGCTTACCTTTCTTTAAACTACTAAAGAAGACGGACAAATTCACCTGGAATGAGGAAGCGCAAGAAGCCTTCGATAAACTAAAAGCATACATAAGCACATCTCCAGTATTGGTGCCACCCAAGAAAGGAGAAGATCTCATGCTTTACATCACGGCGACTACTTCAGTAGTAAGCACTGCCATCGTAGTCGAAAGAGAAGAACAATGACACGTCTACAAAGTCCAAAGGCCTGTCTACTACATCAGCGAAGTACTCACAGTATCAAAAGTCAGATATCCTCATGTACAAAAACTACTCTACGCAATTCTGATAACATCAAGGAAGCTCAGGCACTACTTTGAAGCACACAAAATCATCATCGTAACAGATTTCCCGCTCAGCGATATCTTAAAAAATCGAGACTCAACAGGAAGAATCTCAAAATAGGCAGTAGAACTCGGAGCACTCAAAATAGAATTCACTCCAAGAAAGGCAATCAAATCTCAGGCACTGGCCGACTTCATCGCGGAATGGACTGAGATACAACAACCGACTCCAGAAGCCATCCTAGACCATTAAAAAATGTACTTCGATGGATCTTTAAAACTAGGAGGGACGGGAGCTGAAGTACTACTCATCGCACCAGACGGAAAACAACTCAAATACGCTTTATAAATTTTATGGCAAGCCACCAACAATGAAGTAGAGTGTGAAGCTCTCATTTACGGACTACAAGTAGCAACATCGCTAGGAATTAAAAGACTACTCGCCTATGGAGACTCAGCGAAAGAGTTGTTAATCAAGTAAATAAAGACTGGGATTGTACTAAAGAGAACATGGATGCTTACGTGCGTAAATACGGAAACTTCGAGAAAAATTTCCAAGGATTAGAAATTCATCACATACTACGAGACTCAAATGTCGCAGCAGATATACTAGCCAAACTTGGCTTAGACAGAGCAAAAGTGCCAGCTGGGTCTTTGTCAAGGAGCTAACCAAGCCTTCAATCAAAAAGACCAGCGAGACAACACCTGAAAACAAGTCAGAACAAGAGCAAGTCTTGACAATCAACTCAGACAACACAACTTGGATACAAGTATTCATAGATTACATCAAAGAAAAGAAACTACCGGACAATAAAACGTAAGCAACTCGGGTTATCGAAGAAGCAAAAACTACGCCCTAGTAGGGAATGCCTCTCTACAAAAGAGCAAAGATCATCGAGTACTATTAAAATGTGTTTCAACATCAGAAGAAAAGGAAATATTACTGAAAATACACTCAGGATGCTGCGGAAATCACGCATCTTCAAGAACACTAGTCAGAAAATCATTTCGATCAGGATTCTATTGGCCAACAGCGCTAAAAGACGTCGAAGAATTGGTCAGACACTGCAAAAACTGCCAGATGTCCACAAGACAAGCACATGTTCCAGCTCATAACCTGATTTGCATACCACCAATATGGTCGTTTTCATGCTGGGGGCTTGATCAAGTCGGACCGCTCAAGAAATCTAAAGGGGGGATTCGAATACATCTTCGTGGCCATTGATAAATTCACCAAATGGATAGAATACAAATCTTTGGTAAAATACAGTTAAGCCAAAGCACAAGAATTTATCCAAGAAATCGTGTACAGATTCAGAATGCCAAACAGGATAATCATAGATCTAGGATCACCTTTCACAGCCAATGAATTTAAGAGCTGGACACAAGACTGCAGTTTCAGCATAGACTACGCATCAGTCGCTAATCCTCAAGCAAATGGACAAGTCGAGAGGGCTAACGGCCTCATACTAGCCGGTTTAAAACCAAGATTATATGAAGATCTAAAAGACTATGGATCAAAATGGATAGACGAGCTACCAAAAGTAGTCTGGGGACTAAGAACTTAAATAAGCAGAGCTACCGGCTACTCACTTTTCTTTCTGGTCTACGGGTCAGAAGCCGTACTACCAGTAGATTTAATCTGGACATCTCTAAAGATTGAACAATACAATGAAGGAGGGGCAGAAGAAACAAGAAGACTAGAAATTGACAGTCTAGAAGAAGTCAGAATCAATGCAACATTACAGTCAGCAAGATACATACAAGAATTAAGAAGACATTATGACAAAAAGGATACAGCCAAGAAGCTTATAAGCTGGAGATCTAGTCCTTCGAAGAATCCAGAAACCAGATGGAAGGCATAAACTACTCAGTCCTTGGGAGGGACCCTTCATAATAGCAAAAGTAACGGGACCAGGTTCTTACGAGCTAATGACCGAGGACGGAGCACCAGTAAAGAACTCATGGCACATATCCCAGCTACGACGATTCTTTGCATAAAATACAAGGTCAATATAACCCGAATTATCAATAAAATCTTCATTCAGAAGAGACTTATCCTAGCTTCTTTTCAGAACTAGATAGGAGCAAAAATAGCTCGACCTATCCCGACTTCTAGATAACAGAACTCGGATGAGGGCCTACGGTCCGAAATATCCGAGCTTCGTTTTAGAACTAGATGAGAGCAAAGATAGCTCGACCTTGTTGGTATTTCTTATGCACAATTAAAATATAAAGGATTCCGTAAGCACACAGAAAACCATTGTAGCATTTTACCGGGAGTATTCTAGGTATCGTTATTTATATTTTACCATTGGGAAACAATGGATAAAGACATTGATAGTTCACCATCATGTATCTACTAACTTAGTACACCAACTAGACTAGAGTAGGGGGTAAATAATAAATGATAGGAGTTATGCGTAAATGACACAGACACACAGAAGAATTCTATGATAAAAGAGTAGATAGCTAAAGTGAGAGGACAACGGGAGAGTTCAAGGTTCCTAAATACTTCTCTATTACTTTGGTTCTATATAACTAATTCATGGGTAGATATAGCAATCACACAATAGCACTTTAGAGCAGCAGTACCTTTCCAACTCTTGAATAAGACTGAGAAAAAGGTAGTTGGGGAAGGCATCCAAAAGCTCTACGAAACATCAACCCGAACGTGGTGGAATATGAAGACCGGACAGAGCTGTCATCTCTGGAGCTACCACAACTAACCGTGGGATTGAGCGCAACCTCAGGTAAACTCTAGCCTAGACACCACGTCTACACTAAAGATTACTACCCTAGTCACAATTAATAACTAGAGCAGCTAATACAGGCGGAGATCCTATGCTAAAGTATAACAACTATACTAACCAATCAAATATAATGCATAAAAGTAAATAGAGAAGATAAAATATATTAAAGCATAAGTCTTACAAAGAATAAATACAAAGACATACCAAAACTCTGAAGACTCCCCTGAAGACTCCTCCAGAACCCGGACGTAGCTCCACTCTCCCTAACTCTCAACTAGAACTACTACATTGGAAAATCTAGCCCTAATTCTCTAGAGATGAGAGGTCATCCATTCGAGGGACGCCTCTACATCTCCATAATAATGTGGTGCCCCCAGGGAGGGGGGGTCTGGCCCTGTATTTATAGTCCGGTGGGAGAAACGTGAGCCCTTTGATCAAACCGACTTAAGGTACGGTCAAGATGCATCCTTGTAGGCGGTGAAAGAAGCTTCCAGAAGATGGGCGTGAGAGGCCGTAGGGGGAGGCCGGCTGGCCCAAGGCAAGATGCCGGGCGGCCTGGGCCCTAGCCCAATCGGGCCCAGCTTCGTTTGTGTGTTTTCTTGTTTTTAGGGCCCAATGGCGCATGTTTCGATCTGGAGTTGATATCTCTTGATTCTGGGCTCCAAATATAGCAAATGATATATCCGTTTTGATCGTCTTGATGAGCCCGTCGCAATGGTGCAGTCCAATTCCTTATTTGAGATACTTTTATTTGATGAAAAATTACATACTCCTATAACACAAGTGAGAACACCAAAACTCATAGAACTCGTTAGAATCAAAACCTACAACTATGCTTTGTAACCCATTTTATATTATTTTATGCAATAGTTGATGATTATATTTGGTGTTTGATGACCATCAACAAGCTTCCCCAAGCTTACCCTTTGCTAGTCCCTTAGCAAAGCCTAACTACTAAACTTGAATCAGGAGTTGCTACAATGCTTTCACTCCTCAAAAGTATACATGCTTTCAAACTGAAATTCACCTCCGGATTAGATAAAACTGTTCTAACTTTTCAGACTTACCCATTTTACCTTTAACTATAGAGCTTTTCAACTTTAGCGTGGGTCTTGAGTAATTGAAAGATAGAACAATCAAGTCAAGTACTATGTCTCAAACTCTTCACTCAACCAATATTCTAGAGTTTTTTTTTAAGTTTTTAAAATAAAACTCAGAGCTTAATTGTATGACACCCTCAAATCTCTTAATATGTGGTATTCATAGATCTCACTTGAGGCATTAATGTTGTCATGCCCTCCTACAACTAATGATTATAGTGGAGCTCATAGGAGTGGCATTAAACAAGGATGAGCATACTTGCAATTCATATATTGTAAAGTCAAACAATAGATCTAAAGAGAGTAAAGTCATACAATCAAACCAAGATGTGCATGTGTATAGAATATGGTGGATAGGTGAATATGTGGTGGCTAAACCTAATTCTACTTTTGCTCTTTAAAAATAAATCTCTCTCTCTTGGACTTAGAACTTTTGCAGGAAAACATGGGCTATCTTTATTCTTCTTCTTTTTCTCTCTCTTTTTTTTCTTTCTTCTTTTTTTAGGGAGGCGGGCATCTATGTACCCATTGTTTTAAATGCTTGGACACTTGTCCATTTTTTTTTTACTCCCTTTTCTCTCTTTTTTTAATACTTTTTTCTTTTGCATAGCCACATGCATTCCTTTAAATACAAACCCGATTAGAGAGATAACGATAGAAACTTGGAGCATTTAAACAGGGGTTGTCCTATGGGGTATAGTTTTTTTTTGGTGTTTACTCCCAGGAGAAAAACAATTTTGAGGTGGATCTGGATGAAATTGGAAAATGATTGCGCTTACCCCAGAGTAGGAGTAATGCATATGTGGATGGAGTGTGTATATGATCTTGATTTTAAAAGCATGACAAGACTCTCATAAAGTATACAACAAAGGTTGATGAACTCAATGCAAAGCAAGCAGCATGAATGAGCAAAGGTTTCCCTAGTCTAAATGTATATCATATATGGCTTTGGTAGGAATTCAAACTTTATCATACAAGAGCTCATCAAGTAAGGTTTTTAATTTTTAAAAGATAAATCTTCAGAACTTAGTATTGCTAGGAATAAAATAAATATCGGCTCGGACTTTCTCATATCATATCCCTCAATCACCTAGACTTAGTTTAAGCATATGCCTCCACAAGTTTCAGGTTCAGAGTAAATTCTTATATCAAAACAGTTATACCCAAAACTCGGGAGAATTTAAGGTTAAAAAACTAGGCACTTAGAAGGAATTACGACAGAGCAACTATTCATCGTCTCCAAGATAAAATTTTATTGTTCTTCAGTTGACTTTTAAACTAGATAGAATTATAAACACACTCTATGATCACACCTTAATAAATAGCTAAACTATCTTTATTTAGTTTTAATTATTATTTATCTTTTTATTTATTTTAGACTAATAGACTCATAAAAGACTACAGACGTGGACCTTCATGTGCCCACATATTTTTGATATTTTATGACTATAAAATAGACTCGATAATCGCATAGGTACACTTACCTGATAACTAGGGATGCCTTCCCCAAGCTAGTTGTTGTCGTGGTTGAGCATTGAAAATAAGTGATCCTCACGAAGGAGCTCATGCTTATGAGAGCAAGTGTTGCTAGGGACATCTCGATCTTATCTCTTGAGAAGTTACTTTCTTCACTCGGTGGGTAACTATATGTCGAGAAGGTGTACAGCGAGGAGTAAAGATGAGGGCGCCTGGGTAACTAGCTCTTGAAGTCATCCTGTAAAAAGCCCTCACAAAGCACCAAAACTCGTGGAACGGATTAGGATAAAACAGTTTGTGGTTAGCCGTTTCGAGGATTAGGTGTTATGGAGCTTGAGAAATATTTTTCAAGTGGTAAGGTTACAGCAGGATGCTTATCTAATATTTTTGGATTTTCTATTTTTGTATACAGAAAAACAAAACATGTATGCATGATATTTTTGATATTTTATGCCACCACAGTGATAACTCCTGTAGGCCTCTATACCGCAAGGGATTCTCACATGGGGCTTTTTATGATACAAGATAAATGAATATTTATTTATTTATTTTTCTTGATGCAGTGATAGTGCAGAAAAGTAAACATGCTAAAAAGAAAATAAACCATACAATATAGGAAAGTAAATATGGATAACTACCAATGTTACCTCACGGCGAGGGTTCGATGTTTTGAGTCCTTCGAACTGGACTCTTCCTTGTAGTGGTTCATTAATTGAATACTTCGGTTTTCTCCCAAGAATAAGGATTGAGGTGGTGTCTCCACTAGTGGCGCTTCCAATGGTGGTGCCACCTTCTTCCTTTCTTTTTATTAGCATATTGAAGCCAATCTTATGTGCATCATTATTACTGATTGAGAACTTCCACTTGTAGAATTTAGGGAATCTCTCCACACTTTGCTTGAAGTATGTTCTACTCATAAAGACAAGGTAGAGATCAAGTGCATGGGCTCTATTGGTGAAAAAACACCAATAGAACCAAAAATTTATTCATTCTCTAACCTTAGGCACAATAAGATTGATATCTTTTTTACATTGTTCATTTATAATATGAGTGAGAAGATTAAAAGTATAAATATGATATTTAAGTTTATTAGATAAATGAGTGGAGTTACTTAACCTATGGAAGGATTGTTCATCTTTATAAGTTATCAAGATTAATATTATGACTATCATCTTTCAAAAATAAGATATATCATATTTGAGCTCATTTGGTTAAGATTGAGATCATGAGAATGGTGCTATGATGTTATTAGCATCTTGTCTCATATGTTGTAATCCTTTCACACTCTTATAGACTTCTGCTTCTCTTATTATTTCTTCTCTGCAAGGGATTAGTAGACAACACATACCCGAAGGAATATACTATTTATTTAAAGTATGGATAGTGTTTGCCAAGGAGTTAAAGATTAAATTGTAGCTTATATTTTAAATGATTCACCGTTACTTCAAATTTTTTAACAAGGTTAAAGGCGAAGATATTATTTTGAAGAATACCTCTAACCTTAATTTGATTCTATGAATTCTCCTAATATGATTTAAATAATTTTATAGAGGAGAGGATAGTCTATATATACAACCAAATTCTTATATAAATATGCTTTAATATTATAATGTTTAACTAATATTCTGAAGCATACTTATAATAGAGTAAGGAAGTTTAAAAGACTAAAGATATTTATTCAAATAGAACCAAAAATATATAGGTGAACCATAAGAATATTTTATTTGTTTTAAGTTTTAGCAAATTAAGCATGACATAAGGTAAGGATAACCAAGACAATAGCAACATAGTATAAGATGTTGAATGTAGTTTAAAGTTGCATGAGGCTTGAATAATTGCACCTTATGTCTTGCAGGGTGATTGGTCTATCATGAAGTGTAGAAGGTGTTGAAGTGTTCTTGCTTCCATTTCTTTCCATCTTAGTCCTTTCTACACACTTGTTCTTCTTTCTTTTCATTTTGAACCATGATCGGACATTTATTCTTTCTTTTCTGCATAAATGTTAGTGGACACATACCCGAAGGATTGCAACAAGTTTGAAATATGGGTTATGGTCCATATAATTCATGCGAATTTCATCTATGCTAACAAAAGGATGGACTTTTAGGATTACTTTAGCATAGATTTTTTCTAACAAATTTTGTTGATGGCTACACTTTTATATGGTTCAAGGCAAAGGTAACTTGCAACAAAGGGTTAAGGGAATAAACTTTGATACTTACAACTCTTTCATGAAGAATGAGTTATGTCTTCCTTTAGTACAAAGTTATTGGACTTCATCATATGCCTTGATTCATCTTTGATGTGAGTTCATCTTTTGACTTATCCAAATTGAATTTAAGAGTTTCCTACAGGGGTTAGTCCAGCAAAATAACCAATGTCTACTACAACAATTTCTAGTTCAATAACCAAACCAAACTACATGTCTAATTTGATTAAGGTAGGCTTTTTAATCTAAGCACCACGCTTAATTTAAAAGCCTATGAAAGTATGTGCAGTACTTTTAAACCAAAGCATACTATAGCAAACAAAGATAGTATAAAAGCATATAGAGATATACTCAAATAGAGATGAAAGCATGATCATGTATGGTGAGAATATTTTTTTGAAGTAGAGATGCAAGTGACATGTATATATGAAAAGGAACAAAACATATTGTGCCTTTGATATAAGGTGAAGTAGATGCATGGATTGTTCAAAGCAAACATGTAGTGGAATGCAATAGAATAACTACTCATCAAATTTAACGCATATGAGTAAGACTTTCTTACCTTTCTTGATCAAACTTACCATGATTCACAATGGTATTTGTGAGTAGTGCAGTATCTTTATTCGTCACATGTGATGAACTTTGAATTCATGTGATGATAACTTTTCTTCTCCAATCTACACATGGTTAGATGAATATATATAAATATTTATACATACCTGTGAGATGGCAGGGCTTCATTGTTGATGAATCATGAATGTTCAGGCACCCTGAGTTTTTCAATATCTCCCCATGTCTTGTTCTTGTAGAATTTTACCATAAGGTTGGAATAATTGATGTCCTCCTTATTCTACAACTCAACAAAACAAGGGGTAATCCTACTAGAGCTAGTGGTACACTATGTTAGCAACATCAAGATCAATATCAAAATCTTTACGCCAATTGTTTCCTCGGAACGGCGCTAAAAATGCTTGTTGGTATTTCTTATGCACAATTAAAATATAAAGGATTCCGTAAGCACACAGAAAACCATTGTAGCATTTTACCGGGAGTATTCTAGGTATCGTTATTTATATTTTACCATTGGGAAACAATGGATAAAGACATTGATAGTTCACCATCATGTATCTACTAACTTAGTACACCAACTAGACTAGAGTAGGGGGTAAATAATAAATGATAGGAGTTATGCGTAAATGACACAGACACACAGAAGAATTCTATGATAAAAGAGTAGATAGCTAAAGTGAGAGGACAACGGGAGAGTTCAAGGTTCCTAAATACTTCTTTATTACTTTGGTTCTATATAACTAATTCATGGGTAGATATAGCAATCACACAATAGCACTTTAGAGCAGCAGTACCTTTCCAACTCTTGAATAAGACTGAGAAAAAGGTAGTTGGGGAAGGCATCCAAAAGCTCTACGAAACATCAACCCGAACGTGGTGGAATATGAAGACCGGACAGAGCTGTCATCTCTGGAGCTACCACAACTAACCGTGGGATTGAGCGCAACCTCAGGTAAACTCTAGCCTAGACACCACGTCTATACTGAAGATTACTACCCTAGTCACAATTAATAACTAGAGCAGCTAATACAGACGGAGATCCTATGCTAAAGTATAACAACTATACTAACCAATCAAATATAATGCATAAAAGTAAATAGAGAAGATAAAATATATTAAAGCATAAGTCTTACAAAGAATAAATACAAAGACATACCAAAACTCTGAAGACTCCCCTGAAGACTCCTCCAGAACCCGGACGTAGCTCCACTCTCCCTAACTCTCAACTAGAACTACTACATTGGAAAATCTAGCCCTAATTCTCTAGAGATGAGAGGTCATCCATTCGAGGGACGCCTCTACATCTCCATAATAATGTGGTGCCCCCAGGGAGGGGGGGTCTGGCCCTGTATTTATAGTCCGGTGGGAGAAACGTGAACCCTTTGATCAAACCGACTTAAGGTACGGTCAAGATGCATCCTTGTAGGCGGTGAAAGAAGCTTCCAGAAGATGGGCGTGAGAGGCCGTAGGGGGAGGCCGGCCGGCCCAAGGAAAGATGCCGGGTGGCCTGGGCCCAAGCGCAATCGGGCCCAGCTTCGTTTGTGTGTTTTCTTGTTCCTTTTAGGGCCCAGTGGCGCATGTTTCGATCTGGAGTTGATATCTCTTAATTCTGGGCTCCAAATATAGCAAATGATATGTCCATTTCGATCGTCTTGACGAGCCCGTCATAATGGGGCAATCCAATTCCTTATTTAAGATACTTTTATTTGATGGAAAATTGTATACTCCTGCAACACAAGTGAGAACACCAAAACTCATGGAACTCGTTAGAATCAAAACCTACAACTATGCTTTGTAATCCATTTTATATTATTTCATGCAATAGTTGATGATTATATTTAGTGTTTAATGACCGTCAACAGACCTATCCCGATTTCTAGATAACAGAACTCGGATGAGGGCCTACGGTCCGAAATATCCTAACTTCTTTTCAGAACTAGATTATTGACGGTCCTTAACGCCTATTTTATACCATCAACTATTGCTCAATATAACATGATATCAACTATAAAGCATAGTTGTAGGGTTCGATTCTAACGAGTTCCACGAGTTGTGTTGTTCTTGATAGTTTTACAGGTATATCCAATTTTGCACATAATAAAAGTATCCAAATGATGAATTGGACTACACCATTGCGATGGGCTCGTTGAGACGATCGAAACGGACATATCATTTGATATATTCAGAGTCCAGAGTCAAAAGATATTAATTCTACACCGAAACCAACACTAGAAGACTCTAGAAGCCACCAGAAGGCGATGCACCAAAGGTGGGGCCCACCTGCTACAGGGTGGGGCCGCCCGGCCCCACCCCGGGGCCGGCCGGCGCTCTCCGCCCAATCGAGGCCCGCTTGACGGACGGCCTCCTACCGCCATAGGGTTTGCATCTCCACCGTTGCCGAAGTCGAATTAGTCCCACATCGCTGTCTAGAAGAGGTGGAGACTTTTCGGACTATAAATAAAGAGGCGCCCCCCTCCCCGAGGGCACCACATTATTATGGAGATGTAGAGGCGTCCCCTCGAATGGATAACCTCTCATCTCTAGAGAATTAGGGCTAGACTTTCCAATGTAGTTCTAGTTGATAGTTAGGGAGAGCGGCGCTACGCCCGGGTTCCGGAGGAGTCTTCGGAGAAGTCTTCAGAGTTCCGGTATATCTTTGTATTTATTCTTGTAAGACTTATGCTTTAATATATTTTGTCTTCTCTATTTACTTTTATGCATTACATTTGATTGGTTAGTATAGTTATTATACTTTAGCATAGGATCTTCGCCTGTATTAGGTGCTCTAGTTATCACGTGTGATTAGAGTAGTATTCTTTAGTGTAGACGTGGTGTCTAGGCTAGGGTTTACTTGAGATTGCGCCCATCTCTTACGGTTAGTTGTGGTAGCCTCTAGAGGTGACAGCTCTTTTGGTCTTCGTATTCCACCACGTCGGAGTTAGTGTTTCGTAGAGCTTTTGGCAGCCTTACCCAGCTACCTTCTTCCTAGTCTTATTCGAGAGTTGGATAGGTACTGCTGCTCCAAAGTGCGATTGTGTGATTACTTTATTTACCATGACTTAGTTATATAGAACCAAAGTAATAGAGAAGTATTCAGGAACCTTAAACTCTTCCGTTGTCCTCTCACTTTAGCTATCTACTTATTTATCATAGAATTCTCCTGTGTGTGTCATATATACATAATTCCTATCATCTATCATTTACCCCCTACTTTAGTCTAGTTGGTGTATTAGTTAGTAGATACATGATGGTGAACTATCAATATCTTTAACCAATGTTTCCCAGTGGTAAAATATAAATAACGATACCTGGAATACTCCCGGTAAATTGCTACAATGGTTGTCTGTGCGCTTGCGGAATCCTTCATATTTTAGTTGTGCATAAGAAATACCAACAAGCATTTTTGGCGCCGTTGCTTGGGGATAGGGATTTACCTCTATTTCTAGTAGCGACGTTAGAAATGTCAACAAGCATTTTTTGGGCGCCGTTCTTGGGAAACAATTGGCGTAGTGATTTTGATATTGATCTTGGTATCTACTAATCTAGTCTACTACTAGCTTTAGTAGGATTACCCCTTGTTTTGTTGAGTTGTGGAATAAGCGGGATATCAACCGTTCCAACCTTCTAGCGAAATTCCACGAGAACAAGACATGGGAGATATTGAAGAATTGAGGGTGCCCTGAACATTCATGATCCATCAACAATGAAGCCCTGCCATTTAACAGGTATGTATAAACATTTATATATATTATTCTAACCATGTGCAGATTAGAAAAGAAAAGTCAGCATCACATGAATTCTAAGTTTATCATATGTGATGAATAAAGATGCTGCGCTACTCAGAAATACTACTGTGAGTCATGATAGTTATGATCAAGAAAGGTGAGAAAATCTTGCTCATAGGCTTTAAATTTGATGAGTAGTTATCCTGTTGCATTCCACTGTATGTGTACTTTGAATAATCCATGCATATACCCTATCTCATATCAAATCCACAGCATGTTCAGTTCCTTTCACATATGCATATCACTTTCATCTCTATCTAAAAAAAAAATAATATATATATATATATATTCTCACCATACATGATCATGCTTTTATCTCTATTTGAGTAAACCTCTAAGTGCTTTCATGCTGTCTTTGTTTGCTATTGTATGCTTAGGTTTTGAAGTATTTTCATACACCTTTTAAATTAAGTATGGTGCTTGGTTTAAACCACCTTCTTAAATTATATTAGACATGGCGTCTAATTTGGTTTTTTGAATCATAAGGTGTATTGAGTTTACTTCTAAAAAGCTTTTAAATTAAGCGTGGTGCTTAGGTTAAAATGCTTTCCTAAATCAAATTAGACGTGGTGTCTAGGTTGATTTTTGAACTAAAAGTATGCTCTAGTGGATATTGGATATTTTGTTAGACTAACCTCTGCAGGAAATTCCTAAATTCAATTCGGGTAAGTCAAGAGATGAACTCACATTAGAGATGAATCAAGGCATGTGACGATGTCCAATAACTTTACACAAAAGGAAGACACAGCTCATTCTCCATGGAAGAACTGTAAGTATCAAAGTTTATATATTTAATCCTTTGTTGCAAGTTACCTTTGCCATGAACCATATAAAAGTGCAGCTATCAATAAAAATTGTTAGAAGAAATCTATGCCAATGTAATTCTAAAAGCACATCCTTTCATTAGCATAGATAAAATTTATATAAATTATATGGACCATAACCCACATTTCAAACTTGTTGCAATCCTTCGGGTATGTGTCCACTAACACTTATGCAGAAAAAAAGAATAAATATCTAATCATAGTTCGAAATGAAAAGAAAGAAGAACAAGTGTATAGAAAGGATTAAGATGGAAAGAAATGGATGAAAAAAACACTTCAATGCCTTCTACACTTTACCATGATATTGGACCAATCACCTTGCAAGACATAAGGTATATTTACCCAAGCCTCATGCAACTTTAAACTATATTCAATATCTTATACCATGTTGTTAATCCATACCTTATGTCATGCTTAATTTGCTAAAACTTAAAACAATTTGGTTCACCTACATGTTCTTGGTTCTATTCGAATAAATATCTTTAGTCTTTTGAACTTCCTTAGTCTATTATGAGTATGCTTTAGAATATTACTTAAACATTATAACATCAAAGTATATTTATATAAGAATTTGGCTGTATCTATAAACTATCCTCTCCTCTATAAAAATATTTAAATCATATTAGAAGATTTCATAGAATCAAATCAAGGTTAGAGGTATTCTTTAAAATTATATCTTCGCCTTAACCTTGTTGGAAAATTTGAAGTAATGGTGAATCATTTAAAACATGAGCTACAAATTAATCTTTAACCACTTAGCAAACACTATCCATACTTTAAATAGATAGTATGTTTCTTTGGGTATGTGTTGTCTACTAATCCCTTGCAGAGAAGAAATAATGAGAGAAGCAGAAGTCTGGAAGAGTGAAAAAGGAGTACAACATATGAGACAAGATGCTAAGGAACAACTCAAGATGTAAGGAAGAAAAAGACCATTGAAGTTCAACTATCCTTTACCACATGGTGCCATCACGCTCCAGTAATAGAGGTAATATCTTTAAAGGTAAGTGGTCATTATTTCCTCTTGATCTTGAAGTACACACCATAGCACTATTCTCTTGATCTCAATCTTAACCAAATGAGCTCAAATATGATATATCTTATTTTGGAAGATGATAGTCATCTTGTTAATCTTGATAATTTATAAAGATGAACAATCCTTCCATAGGTTAAGTAACTCCACTCTTTTATCTCATAAGCTCAAATGTCATATTTATACTTTTGATATTCTCACCCAAGATATAAATGCACAATGTGAATAGACATCAATCCTATTGTACCTAAGGTTAGAGAATGAATAAATTTTTGGTTCTATTGGTGTTTTTCCACCAATAGAGCCCATGCACTTGATCTCTACCTTGTCTTTATGAATAGAACACGCATCAAGCAAAGTGTGGGAAGATTCCCTAAATTCTACAAGTGGGAGTTCTAAACTAGTAACAAGGATGCACATAAGATTGGCTTTGAGATGCTAACAAAAAGAAAGGAAAAAGGTGGCACCACCATTGGAAACGCCACTAGTGGAGACACCACCTCAATCCTCATCCTTAGAAGCAAACCGAAGTACTCGATCAATGAACTACTGCAAGGAGGAGTCCAGTTCGAAGGACTCAAAACATCGAACCCTTACCGTGAGGTAACATCGGTAGTTATTCATATTTACTTTGAACATTGCATGTTTTATTTTCTCTTAACCACATTTACTTTTCTACATTAGTATTACGTAGGAAATAATCAAAATAAATAGATATGTATTAGGTTGCATTTATGCTTCTTAAAAAAAACTTTAAGCCCCATATGAAACCCTTGTAGCGTAAAAGTTATAGGAGTTCTCACTGTGGTGGCCTATAAAATAAAAATATATATCATGTATTTGTACTTTCTGCATATAAACCTATAAAATCTAAAAATATTAATTGAGCATCCTGCTGCAATACTGTTATCATAAACATACTTTGAAACCTCCACAACACCCAATCCTCTAAAAACGGCTAACCACTAACGTTTTATCCTAATACCGTTCCGCGAGTTTTGGTGTTTTGTGAGAGCTTTCTGCAGGATGACTCCAAGAGCTAGCTCACCTAGAAATCTTTATCTTCATCACTCAAAGCGCATCTCTCCGACACACAGTTGACCTCTGTGTGAAGGAAGTAAGTTCTTGGGTGATGAGATTGAAGTATTCCTAGCAACACTTGCTCTTATAAGTATGAGCTCTTCTATGAGGACCACTCGGCTTTAATGCTCAACTACGACAACATCCAGCTTGGGGGGAGAGCATCCTCTAGTTATCGGGTAAGTATACCTATGCGATTATCGAGTCTATCTTATAGTCATAAAATACTAAAAATATGTGGGCACATAAAGGTCCACGTCTATAGAGTCTTTTATGAGTCCATTAGTGTAAAAATAAATAAAAAGATGAATGATCATTAAAACCAAATAAAGATAGTTTAATTATTTATTAAGGGTGATCATAGAGTGTGTTTATAATTTTGTCTAGTTTATTAAGAGTCAAATAAAAAACTGAAGAACAATAAAATTTTGTCTTAGAGATGATGAATAGTTGCTCTGTCATAATTCCTTTCACGTGCCTACTTTTCAACCTTAAATTCTTCTGAGTTTTGGATATGACTGTTTTGATATAAGAATTTACTCTGAACCTAAAACTTGTGGAGGCATATGCTTAAGCTAAGTCTAGGTGATGGAGGGATATGATATGAGAAAGTCTAAGCTGCTATTTATCTTATTCCAAGCGATACTAAGTTCTAGAGATTTATCCTTTGAAAAACTAAAAATCTTACATGATGAGCTCTTGTATGATAAAGTTTGAATTCCTACCAAAGCCATATATGATATACATTTAGAATAGGAAAACATTTGTTCATTCATACTTGCTTGCTTTGCATTGAGTTCAATCAACCTTTGTTGTATACCTCTGAGAGTCTTGTCATGCTTTTAAAATCAAGATCACTTACACACTCTACCTACATAGGCATCGCTCCTACTCTGGGAGTAAGCGCAATTATTTTTTACTTTCATCCAGATCCATTTTGTAAAAAAATATTTTTCTCCTACACTGAGAGTAAACACCTAAAAATATACCCCATAGGACAACCCTTTGTGTCATGCTCTATGTTCTTATTGTTATCTCTCCAATCATTTATTGTATTCAAAGGATGCATGTGGCTATAAAAAAAAGAAGAGAGAGAAGAAAAGTTATTAGAAAAAAATAAGAGGGAGTTAAAATGCTCGCCTCCCTAAAAGAGAAGAAGAAAGAAAAAAAAGAGAAAAAAAAGAAGAATAAAGATAGCCCATGTTTTCCTATGAAAAGTTCTAAGTTCAAGAGAGAGACTTATTTCAAGGAGCAAAAGTAGAATTAGGATTAGCCACTAAATACCATATATACACCTATCCACCATACTCCATACACATACACATCTTGGTTTGATTGTATGACTTGACTCTCTTTGGATGCATTGTTTGACTTTACAATATATGAATTGCAAGTATGCTCGTCCTCGTTTAATGCCACTCCTATGAGCTCCACTATAATAATTAGTTGTAGGAGGGCATGACAACATAAATGCCTCAAGTGAGATCTATAAATACCACATATTAAGAGACTTGAGGGTGTCATACAATTAAGCTCTGAGTTTTATTTTAAAAACTTGTAAAAACTCCAGAATATTGGTTGAGTGAAGAATTTGAGACATAGTGCTTGACTTGATTGTTCTATCTTTCAATTACTCAAGACCCAAGCGAAAGTTGAAAAGCTCCATAGCTAATGGTAAAATGTGTAAGTTTGAAAGTTAGAGTAGTTTTGTCTAATTCAAAGGAGAATTTTAGTTTGAAAGCATGTGTACTTTTGAGGAGTGAAAGCATTGTAGCAACTCCTTATCTAAGTTTAGTAGTTAGGCTTTGCTAAGGGACTAGCAAAGGGTAAGCTTGGGGGAACTTGTTGACGGTCTTTAACGCCTATTTTATACCATCAACTATTGCTCAATATAACATGATATCAACCATAAAGCATAGTTGTAGGGTTCGATTCTAACGAGTTCCACGAGTTGTGTTGTTCTTGATAGTTTTACAGGTATATCCAATTTTGCATAGAATAAAAGTATCCAAATAATGAATTGGACTACACCATTGCGATGGGCTCGTCGAGACGATCGAAACGGACATATCATTTGCCATATTCGGAGTCCAAAGTCAAAAGATATTAATTCTACACCGAAACCAACACTAGAAGACTCTAGAAGCCACCGAAGGCGATGTACCAAAGGTGGGGCCCACCTGCTGAGGGTGGGGCCGCCCGCCCCCACCCGGGGCCGCCCGGCGCCTCCAGAGCCCAATCGAGGCCCGCTTCGATGGACGGCCTCCTACCGCCATAGGGTTTGCATCTCCACCGTTGCCGAAGTCGAATTAGTCCCACATCGCCTGTCTAGAAGAGGTGGAGACTTTTCTGGACTATAAATAAAGAGGCAGACCCCCCTCCCTGAGGGCACCACATTATTATGGAGATGTAGAGGCGTCCCTCGAATGGATAACCTCTCATCTCTAGAGAATTAGGGCTAGACTTTCCAATGTAGTTCTAGTTGAGAGTTAGGGAGAGCGGCGCTACGCCCGGGTTCTGGAGGAGTCTTCGGAGAAGTTTTCGAGGATTCGGTATATCTTTGTATTTATTCTTGTAAGACTTATGCTTTAATATATTTTGTCTTCTCTATTTACTTTTATGCATTACATTTGATTGGTTAGTATAGTTGTTATACTTTAGCATAGGATCTTTGTCTGTATTAGGTGCTCTAGTTATCACGTGTGATTAGAGTAGTATTCTTTAGTGTAGACATGGTGTCTAGGCTAGGGTTTACCTGAGATTGCGCCCATCTCTTACGGTTAGTTGTGGTAGCCTCTAGAGGTGACAGCTCTTTTGGTCTTCGTATTCCACCACGTTTACGGTTAGTTGTGGTAGCCTCTAGAGGTGACAGCTCTTTTGGTCTTCGTATTCCACCACGTCGGAGTTGGTGTTTCGTAGAGCTTTTGGCAGCCTTACCCAGCTACCTTCTTCCCAGTCTTATTCGAGAGTTGGATAGGTACTGCTGCTCCAAAGTGCGATTGTGTGATTGCTTTATTTACCATGACTTAGTTATATAGAACCAAAGTAATAGAGAAGTATTCAAGAACCTTAAACTCTCCTGTTGTCCTCTCACTTTAGCTATCTACTTATTTATCATAGAATTCTCACATTATTGTGTCATATATACATAATTCCTATCATCTATCATTTACCCCCTACTTTAGTCTAGTTGGTGTATTAGTTAGTAGATACATGATGGTGAACTATCAATATCTTTAACCAATGTTTCCCAGTGGTAAAATATAAATAACGATACCTTGAATACTCCCGGTAAATTGCTACAATGGTTGTCTGTGCGCTTGCGGAATCCTTCATATTTTAGTTGTGCATAAGAAATACCAACAAGCATTTTTAGCGCCGTTGCCGGGGATAGGGATTTACCTCTATTTCTAGTAGCGACGTTAGAAATGTCAACATAGATGAGAGCAAAGATAGCTCGACATATCCCGACTTCTAGATAACAGAACTTAGATGAGGGCCTACGGTCCGAAATATCCTAACTTCTTTTCGAAACTAGATGAGAGCAAAGATAGCTCGATCTATCCCGACTTCTAGATAACAGAACTCGAATGAGGGCCTACGGTCTGAAATGTCCTACCTTCTTTTCAGAACGAGATGAGAGCAAGATAGCTCGATATATCCCGACTTCTAGATAACAGAACTCGGATGAGGGCCTACGATCCGAAATATCCTAGCTTCTTTTCAGAACTAGATGAGAGCAAAGATAGTTCGACCTATCCCGACTTCTAGAACACAGAACTCGGATGAGGGCCTACGGTCCAAAAAAATCCTAGCTTCTTTTCAGAACTAGATGAGAGCAAAATGGCTCGACCTATCCCGACTTCTAGGCTACAGAACTCGGATGAGGGCCTACGGTCCAAAATACCCTAGCGTTTCCACAGACGTAGATGAGAGCAAGAAACAAGCTCGATTTATCAAACAAGAACTTAAAGAACTTTCAGAAGAAAGCAAGAATACTACTTTCAACACCATTTGTGAAACAAATCGAAAAGACAAAGAGTTTATACAAAATGCCTCGAACAAGGCACAAAGTATTACTATAGGGGATTATCACCTACAACTACAGAATCAACCTCTATAAGCTCAACAAATTGTCGAGCCAAGTCTAAGACGGCAGTTTCAGCCTGGGTAAGAGCCTGTTTAGCCTCGGGAGTCGCCGCACCTTCCAAGATCCTCTCTAGGGGTGCATCCGGATTAATCAACCGAATACGCCCCAAGACACCTTGGACACCAACCAGGATCCCATCCTTCACCAAGCCAACAACCCGGGTGGACAGCCGAGGAAGAAACTGAACCCAGGTCAAGCCGGCATCTTTAGGTTTCCTCAGCATACCGGCAAGTTTCCGAACAGAGTTCCAGAGAACTTCCCACCTCTCCTCCGAGGCCTTCAGTCGGGCCGACAATCCTCCACTGACGACTTGGCCTGCAAAAGATCTCGATCAGCGCCACGTCTAATCAACTGGGCTCTGGCAAGGACTTCTTCAGCATCTTCTTTTACCTTCTTCGACTCGTTACGGAAGGTCTTTACCTCAAGCTTCAAAGCCTCAGTCTCCTCAGAGTACTTCTTCTTCAAAGCTTCAAAAACAAGGCAAAAGAAGTCAGCAAAAGACAATACCAAGTAAACGGGGCATAAAGACAGTCAGAAAGTTACCCTGGAAATCACTATTTAGAATTTTAAGCTTCCTCGAAGTATTCTTCTCAGCTTCCACGACAGCCGACTTCTGCTGTTCGACTTCAACGATCTAGGCCCGCAAGACACTCTTCGATTGCCGGCGTCCTTCGCGCTCAGCGTCAAGCTCAGACTTTAAAGAAGCCAACTCTTCCAATAACTTCTTTTGTGACTCAGTCAAGCCAAAAAAGAGGTCAGAATCGCTGACAAAACTCTATAAAGCAAAAAGAACAAAGCAATCAGAAAAGAAGAATATCCAAAATGATAAATGAAGCTCAAAAGAACTCACCTGGAATCGCTGAGCAAAAGACTGAATTGAGGCTTGAACTGAGCCCTATTCAGACTCGCAAGTGAGAACTCGGATCAAACTCCGCCTCCAACTCCTGCACCAACTTCATATCACGAATCATATCCCAAGGAACGAGAGGAGGAGACAAGGGAGAAGAGCATCCAACCAGAGGACGTGAAGAAGACAAGCGCTGAGCAAGAGGTAGCCGCTCTTCCCCCCGAAGTGACGACAACTTCCGTAATAGGAAGAGAAGAAGTCGCAGCCGCAGAGGAGGATGGCACCACGTCTGCCATCACCAGGGCTGACTCTACAGCTGGATGAGGATCAGGCGCAGAAGACACCTGACCCGCAACATCTACACTCACGGTCTTCTCTGAATCAAGTGCCAGAGTAGAGGGAACTATAGAAGATGGCCTACAGAGACAAAAATTATTAAAACGACAAAAACAGAAAAAGAAAAAGAACTCGGACGGAAGAAATCCATACCGGGGAACACGCCGAAGAGCAAGAAGAGGCCGAGAAGGAGGAGGCGGCATAACCTCATCCAGGGCATAACAACTCGGCGAGAAGAAAAAAAGTAAGGCCCCGGCAAGGACTCCAAGTCGAGGGAAAAAGTAGAAGTTCCCCGGGGGCTGCAGAAAACAATACCAAAAGTCAAGTAATAGAAGAAAAATCCACGCTAAAATCATAAGTAGTCAACAACTCACCGACGAAGAAGAGGGAAATCATCAACATCTTCAGTCTCATCCTTATACAAGAGGACGACATCACCATCTACCAAAAAAGAAGAATCAAGACCAAACACCAAATAAAAGAAACAGGATAAAATAAAGCAACTTCTCACCTATCAGAATGTTACCTGAAGGCTGAGGGGTAGAAGAAGTCTGAGCCCGCTTAATTTCTGCAAGAAAGAAGAATCACCAGGCGCAGCCCTCTTTCCACCCGAACGAGTAGCTCGGGGAAGCGGCACTGGCTGATAAGGAGCATACTGAAGGGAGAGTTTCTTTTCAGAAACCCCCGGCAAAACAACTCGGCCTTCCACCACCGCATGGCTAACGGTCGGAGGAGCCAGAAAAGGAGCAATCTCTCCATCAACAAAGAGAGACGCATCCACATTAAAGTCTCTGCGAAAAGGCTACAAAAATATAGAAGCAAGTCAGAAACAATTTAAAAGCACTCGGAAGCATAAAAGAAAAAGAAAGACAACCAACTTACAGCAGGAGGTGGCTTGGCAGCAGAATATTCAAAACCAATCATTGGGACCACCACAACACCTTTCAAAATCTTCTAGAGGCGCAAAAGCACATCATCCTTAGACAACTCGGTAGTGGCTACCATCTGAGATGGATCCTCAGCACCAGAGTACTCAAAGCCAAAATGCTCCCTAGCTTTTAAAGGTTGTACTCGGCGACGAAGATAACTAGCAACTATAGCAAAACCTAACAGACCGTTCTGCTTCAGATATCTAATCCTGTCAAAGAGCGGCTGAAGCAGCAACAAGTCGGCAGCGCTAAGCTGCTCCTTTTCCCACCGATCATTATAAACAGGCGGGACTCCAGAGTAGGTTTCAAGGGCTGGAGCACGATCACCACCATCCAGATTCCCAGCATAAAACCACTCAGAGCGCCAATCCTTCACGGACTCAACAAGATCATACTCAAAAAAGTGGCTCGACTTACGTCCCTGCCGAAATTGAATCCTACATCCACCAAGGCTGTGGAGGGAATCCGAGCGGGGCTGTGGCTTAAGACAAAAAAGAAATTGGAAAAGATTCAGAGAAGGGGAATGCCAAGGAAAAAGTTTCACAAAAGTAAACAAAAACAGAAAGATGAAGGATCCCATTTGGGGTGAGATCATGAAGAGAGATACAGAAATAGCGGAGAAATCTGTGAAGAAAAGAACACGCCGGGAGACAAAGCTCGGCACGGACAAAAGAGACAAAAAGAACAATTTCCCCAGGGCGGGGGACAAGAACACGATGCTCACCAGGCGCAGACCAACCAGCCAACTTCTTAGACTGGATCATCCCCCACTCCTTGTTAACACTGGATTTTGGTAAAGGCTGAGGAGATGACAGGTGGGCCAGCACACGGCAGGCAGGTATTCAGGGCATTCGGCAAACATCCATGCGGCCGGCTGATTCCTGGTGATTTGGCAAATGTCCATGCGGTCGGCTATCTCAAAAGACGGTGAATCCATTCGGGAAACAAAGGTGGCAAGCAAAGCCGATTGAAAGGAAAGAGTCACGATAACATGGAACTCCGAGGAAGATTAGAATTAGAGTCGACATATCCTTTTAGGTTTTCTTTGGTATTTCATAGTCATAATCTTTTTGGACTCATTTTCCAGGGTATAAATATAAACTCGTGATCATTGTAACATTGTTCACAACCAAATCAATACAATTGGCCCCGTGCCAAGTTTCGATGCTTTACATGTTTTATCTTTACATTAGCCGAAAGCTCTATAAACATGTTGGCAGACAGCTTCTATAGCTGTATGTCATCGCAAGTGGCTTTAGAGCCGTATACGTGGAACTGTCTGGTCTCATCCAATACGTTCCAGTTTTGTATTTAACAGTTTTATCCCTTATCAGTTTCAGGTCAAACTGATTGGCACGCTTTCGGATTTTAAACCGCTCGGGCACCCGATTGAAGCCACGCTTTCCGACTTGCTGTGTGTGAGGCAGAGCGTCACATTTTGTGTCAACACACTTTTTGGCACGCCCGGTGGGACCACTTGTAGTTCAAGATGCCTGAAATCAACAATAATCACATTCTAGATGTGACCATGGATGAGTTGCCGGAAAACTAAAGGGAATTGGTGCAGCAAGCATGTGAGCAATTTTAGCAGAAGTGCTTGATGTCCTTTTCTAAGAACAAGAGCAACAAAGTGTTCCAAAAATAATCATTACCGAGGGTTCTTCTTCCGCACCAATCTGATTACACCGAAGAAGAGGATGCTCAGAAGATGTCAGAGTTGGTCTACAGAGCTATGGGAGAAACTATGACAAATCACCATACAGCTTTTCTGAACATCTTTCGGGCAATCATGGTTAGCACTTTCGGTCCAACGGCCGATAAATACTTTGAGGAAAATATTGACCCAATCCGCGGACCAACACTTTTCAATGTGCCAAAGTATCAAGAAAAGCCTGTTGGAGATGATGGAGCATCTGGCTCAAACAAAGGTGGACCAGTTCCCAATAAAAAACAACAGCCTCCTACCTATGGCCAGGTGACATTTGGTACAACAGGAGATGTACCACCATCAGCTTTCAGAGTATCTCCAGCGTTAAACAGATTGCAAAAGAATATGTATGGAGATGGATATCAGAAATTTACTGATTATAGTGCTATTGATGCTTTACCAAATCCAGGATACAAGAGTGCATCAGGACTGCCTTTTGGAAGGCAGGTACAGGGAACTCCAAATTCAAGTATTGATATTATCATGCACAGGATGGCTGATATGATGCAGAATCAGTTTGGCTTAAAGCCGAAGAATCAGTCCTACTCGTACAAGTCTCCTTATCCAGAATGGTACAACAGAGTGGCACATCCTCCAAGGGTGAAGCCTTCAACAGATTTGACCAAATTTTCTGGTCAGGATGATACTAGCACCATAGAGCATATCAGTCGGTACTTGATGCAGCTTGGGGAAGCTTCTACAGATGAAGCTTGGAAGATTCGGTATTTTTCTTTGTCTCTCACAGGGCCAGCTTTCACATAGTTTACATCTTTGCCAGCTCATTCCATTGGTACATGGACAGAGCTAGAGCAAAAGTTTTATGTATATTTCTTTACGGGTACTAATGAGAAGAAGTCTGGTTGATCTTATGAGTCCGAGACAGAAAGCTAATGAGACTGTTGGTATTTTTAACTGCACTCCATTAAATAAGTTTTTAAGTAGGATTATCCGCAAGCGCACAGATATCATACCAGTGTCACATTTTACCCGGAGGTTTTAAATATCGTATCCACAGGGAACAGCTGTGATAATGACAAAGTGTATAAACTTAATCCTACAATTAGGCATAGATCATATCAAGAAAAAGGAAATAGCTAATGTACTCTAGTTCTGACTACCGGTAAACTTTGTATAATATCGTCTTATCGGGCAAGTGACCTGAATAGGAGAAGAAACAGAGTAATCTACCTACCGGACACCTATCGGCACATGTCCTATCAACGGGAAGTGGACTACGGAGGATTCAACGTAGCTATAAAGTCACCTACGCGAGCTACCACTATCCGGCTAATCGGGGACATCCACAAGTAAACCTAGCCTAGGCACCACGCCTACACTACGAAATACTACTTCAACCAAGCAATTACCAAGATCAAAGTCCTCAATATGAGATGTGAACTAAAGAACGAATATAAACGACTGCTTATTTGAATCAGAATAGTAAATACAAAAGTACCTCAGAACGCAGCTCCGGGCGGGAAGTCTGAATCCGTAAGAATACAGACCACGAAGAAGCGCCGACATGCCGGGAGCTCCTCCAGAATCTCTACTCCTCTACTCAATCTCTCTAATCTCTAAACAAGACTAGATCTAGAAGAACTAGTCTCTCCTAATTGCTACATCTAGATGAACTAGCTAGAACTAGATGAACTAGACTAGATCAACTAGAGGGACCCTAACCCTAATCTAATGAAGAATATGAAGCCTTGGGGTGTAGAATGCCTCTTGGGGGAGCCTTGGGCGTCATTATATAGGCCGAGATGGAGTAGGGGGCAAGGAACCGCCACGTCAGCGATCCGCGTCTTCATCTCATGTGCACCGTCGGATCAAACCGACCTCAAATCAACGTAGGGATGCTGCGATTGGACTCCACGCAACCGAGGGAGGAAGACTCCAGACGTCGGCGGTGATCGGTGGAGTTAGGGCGCCGGGCGGCCCAGGGTGGGGCCGGCCGGCCCCACCTTATCTCCTCTGCGGGCCCCGCTGCTTCGGGTGTCTTCTAGACCCTTCCTGAGTCCTCTAGCGATGTTGCTCCGACGTGGATCAATTTCGTGATAATTATGCATTGAAATCCTTCTTTTATCCTTTTTCTCGAAAATCCCCGGAAAATATAGAATATACAAAACTCGTGGAATTTGTCGATAAAGCCCTAGACTAGTATGTTTTCATGTTCTCCTTCAGTTTAAAGTGCTAGTAAAAGTTGACGCTAAGGAGTGTCAACAATACCCCTAAGCTTACCTTTTTTGCCAGTCCCTTGGCAAACAATCTAAATCTAGTTCTTAATAAACTTGGATCGAAATTGCTGCAATACTTTTATTTCTTTTAAGCTCACTTTGTTTTAAACATAAATTTTCCTCTGGTTTAGACAAAACTGCTCTAACTTTCAAACTTACCCATTTTACCTTTAACTATGGAGCTTTACAGCTTGTGCATAAATCTTGAGCAATCGAAAGATAGAACAATCAAGTCAAGCACTATGTCTCAAATTCTTTACAGTACCAATATTCCAGAGTTTTGTAAATTTTCGCAATAAAACTCAGAGCTTAATTGTATGACACCCTCAAGTCTCTTTTTATATGTGGTATTTATGGTTCTCTCTTGAGGCATAAATGATGTTATGCCTTTCCTACAACTAAGTATTTTATAGTGGTGCTCATAGGAGTGGCAATAACAAGGATGAACATACTTGCAATTCATATATTGTAAAGTCAAACAATGGATCCATAGAGAATCAAGGCATACAATCAAATCAAGATGTATATGTGTATGGGATATGATGGATAGGCGTATATATGGTATTTAGTGGCTAATCCTAATTCTACTTTTGCTCTTTTTAAAAATAATCTTCTTCCTTAGAACTCTTTTCGTGGGAAAATATGGGCTATCTTTATTCTCTCTTTGTTTTTTTTAATTTGGGAGGCGGGCATCTATGTACCCATTGTTTTAATGCTGGGACACTTGTCCATCTTTTACTCCCCCTTTTTTTTCACTCTTCTCTCTTTTTTTTTTTACTTTTGCATAGCCACATGCATCCCTTGAATATAAATAATTGGAGAGATAATGATAAAAACTTAGAGCAATTAAATGGGGACTGTCCTATAGGGTATATTTTTGGGTGTTTACTCCTAGTATAAGAGAACAATATTTTTAAGGTGGATCTAGATGAAAGTGGAAATGGTTGCGCTTACATTCCTGGAGTAGGAGTAATGCAATTGTGGGTGGAGTGCGTGAGTGATCTTGATTTTAAAAGCATGACAAGACTCTCATAAGGTATATTCCAAAGGTTGACTAAACTCAATGTAAAGCAGGCAGCATAAATGTGCAAAGGTTTTCCTAATTCTAAATGTATCATATATGGCTTTGGTAGGAATTAAGATTTTGTCATACAAGAGCTCATCATGTAAGATTTTAGGTTTTTAAAATAAATCTCCAGAACTTAGTAATGATAAGAATAAGATAAATAGTAGCTTAGACCTTCATGTATCATTGTCGATCAATTACCTAGACTTTAGCTCAAGCGTGTGCCTCCACAAATTTCAGGTTCAGAGTAAATTCTTATATCAAAGTAGTCATATCCAAACTCAGGAGAATCCATGGTTAAATACTAGGCACTTAAAAGAAATTTTAGTAGAGCAACTATTCATCATTTACACTTTAAAAGATTAGAGAGAGAGTTCTTTAAACATACTTTAATTATTAAATCTAACACACACTATAGCTTACTAAAATAAAATTAATAGTAAAGACATACCTTAATCACGATGAAACGGGGGTGCATCTCCCCCAAGCTAGTCCCTTCGATCGCATCGAGCCTTCATGTGCCCGAATATTTTTGTGTTTTTTTTATGACTATAAAAAGTAGACTCGATAATCGCCTAGGTATAGTTACCTGATAACTAGGGGATGCTCCTCCCCCAAGCTAGATGTTTGCAATTCTTGGTGTTAATGATCTTCAGAGTGAGGTAACCAGCAGCGGCCCTAGTGGATGCCACTGATAGACTCTCTCCTTGTCATAATGTTGTTCCTGCATAATTATACTCCAACAAGAAAACCAAAACTCGAGGCTCGAATTTAATAATAGGTTAGCGGTCAGCCAATAAATGATTGATTATTCTTTGAGTTGATTTGAATTGACAGGCTCTAGTAGGATTCTCTTTTTTTGAATTTTCTATTTTAATTATATAGAAATTAAATATAAGTGCATGATATATAGTTCTATTATTATTTTTTTATGCCTCCACATAGAATATTCATTCTTATGGGGCTTAGGTTTTTTTTTTTTATAATGCAAGAAAGTAAACATAGATGATGCTGCTGTTGCTACTACTACTACTACTACTACTATTATTATTATTATTATTATTATTATTATTATTATTTATACCACCACAAGAAATATTCCTATAGGGTTACCATAAGTTTATTCATGTAGGGATTTTAATATTTTATGATGCAAAGAAATGAAGCAATAAAGATTTTTATTTTTTCTTTTTAATATTTATGAAGATGAATATACTAAAGCGAAATTATTAATGTAGATAGAAATACTAATTAATTAGATAACTACCATATTACCTTATGGCAAGGGTACGGAATTTTAAGTTTACTGACAGAACTTATTCTTCCACTCTTGTATATCTCTCCATCTTGAGAGATGGAGGTTATGATGTTGCATACCTTTAGTGATGATGATGTCACTTTTATTCTTTGATTTGACCAAGTAGGTTGAAGTAGAGCTTTTAATTATGGTCGGGCAAAGATCTTGCTCAATGTACATGTTCACAGAACCCTCACTTGTAGATTTAATAAATTTTTCTCGATGTGTTGTCCTGTTTGCAAAATTAAGGCAGAGATCAAGTGCATGGGTTCTGCTGGTGGAAAAACACTAACAGAACCAAATCTATTTTTTTATTTATTTTATTTTTTCTATCCTTAGACACATTGAACAAGATAAAGTTGGTGTTACATGAATTATTTATTTATGCCATGAGTGGTAGGATCAAAAGATTAAGTATTTAATGTTGCAATTAAGTTCTCATGGTAGAAAAGAATAAATTACTTTAACCAATGGAAGGATTGTCTATCTATATATAAATTTTCATATGAGTATGACTATCATCTTTCCAAGATCGAATATAATGTTTTAACTTATTTGGTTAAGACTAAGATTAAGAGTACAGTGCCATGAACAATCTTAAAAAGACAGAACATGTTGAGTTAATAAGGTTAATCAATTAAAACTGTAACTCTAACATGTTTATGTTTTAATTTATGTGTATACCAAGATCAAGAGAAAAGCAGTGACCACTTACCTTAGATATTACCTTCATTATTAGAGCGTGCTAGCACTAAGTGATGAATGATAAATGACTGGTGGTCCTTTCCTTCCTTCTCTTGCATCTTGAGTTGTTCATGGACATCTTGTCTCCTCTGTTGCGTCTATTCTTTTATCATCTTTTGCTTCTTTGATCTTTTGACTCTTTTTCACTTCAGTCATTATTATGTCTGTAACAGATTAGTGGACAGTACATACCCGAAGGAATATACAGATTTTGAACACAGGTTGCTTGTCCAGTATTTTGTTTTGATCTATCTATGCTAATGAAAAGATAGTATTAATATTACTTTAGCATAGATCATGTTTCATACAGACATAACTTGAGGCAAAGTAACTTGTAGTAGAAGATAAAGTGAATGAATCATTAATGCTCGCAATTCCTCCATCTATGATGAATTAATTGTGTCTTCTTCTACAAAGTTATTAAAGTTCAAGTATGTGTCATGTCTCATCTCTAATTCGAATTTACCTCATGACTTACCCAAACTAATTTTGAAAGTTTTCCTACAGGGGGTTAGTCAATAAAATATCCAATGTCTACCACAATATATTATCAGTTCAAAATCAACCTAGACACCACGTCTAACTTGATTTAGAAAGGCATTCTAACCTAAGCACCATGCTCAATTTAAAAAGCCTTTAGAAATACCTATGCATAAAGTACTTTCAAACCAAAACTTACTATAGCGTATAAAGGAAACATGAAAGTTTATAGAGTGTTATTCAAACGGAGATAAAAGTACATGATTAACAAATTGAATAAAGGTAGAGACAACCATTATTAGCAACATGATTTGAGATTTTTTTCAAATAAGCTCATTCCCCCAAGCTTGAATTTTACAATGTACGCTTGAGTGGATGTAATTCAAATTGCATAATGGTTGTTTTGACATACCTGGTGCTACCATTAGTTATTTTCTTACTTCAAACCTGAAATGGTTACTGACAAAAATACCCAAAGGAATATTTTGATAATTATAACTCTATGCTCAATTCACAAAGGTATTACAGCCTAAGGTGCAAGCTCAATTTAATTTTTTTTAAGAGTGGTTATTTTGGGACACAAAGTTGTTCTTAGCAAACCTTCTGATTATCATACTTTAAATTGGTGAGGTGGTTTCCTCTAGAACATTAGCCCTTGTGCACCTATATCCATATTACAACGAGATCTATAATATTTATGAACATATGCATCTACAACCACCCTCTTAATGATTTTATGAACAGGAAAACTAAGGGGGTTGAAGATCTCGTGTGTGGTAATATTAGAGAGAGACCAAAAGATTCAGGAGATTTCTTATATGAGCATGGATTTAATAAGGTGTTGATGAGATAATTCTCATGCTCATCGATGTAATCTCTTTTTTAAACTCTAGGGGTGTCTATTCATGGATGTCTATAGACAACAAGTTTATCTCTATCATTTCATGCCTATGACATTGATTGGATGTTTTATTTTCTAGGATTTCCCATGAATCGATGTCTCCAAGGTTGGTCTCACCTAAAGTTTCCTCTAAACTTGGGTAGTTCTAGAAATTAATTTAAGCTCACTGTTTAAACCAAGTTTAGATGCTAGAGCTTCATCTTCTTCCATCTATTCTTTCATAATGGTATATGTATTTCTAGTATGTTCTATGCATTCCTGTCATTGTTGCTCTTCTTGGGTATTCCTATAATCATTATGACCCCTTATTTTTTTGAGATGTCTTGATAGATTTCTAGGATTATTATGAAGTTTAGTAGAAAGAGCATAAAAAGATTCATTGGAGTCAAGGATGGGTTTAGAGATGGGTTCAAAGACATTTAATGTGAGCATAGAAGGGGAGAAGATAGAATTTATTCCTAAGTGGGTTAGCTCTCCTTCTATGGCATCATTCAACATGCCATCCTTGCATTCTTTCCAATGTCTTTTAGAAGGAAAAGGAAGTTGACTACACTTTTTCTAAGATGCTCTTTTGAGAAGATCTAATGTGTATTGTTTTATGAGCATCTTAGCCAACTGGAAGTCTAAATCATTAAAGTGAAATTTTAAGGGTTTAGGATTGATAGCTAAATCTTGAGAATAGAATGATTATGTTTTAGCTACCGAGACTTCCATATCTAGTTCGGGTGATAAGATATCCCGAATCATATTAATTAGACATGGGCGTAGCTCATAGCCAGGTGTTATGATAGGTTCCATAGATTTTGGTGGCTCAAAGCTTCGCACATGTCATAAAGATAGATAGAAATAAAATTAAAGACATCCATAAGGATGAACACAAAAATAATAAAGAGACTGGGATAAAAAACAGATTAAAGCATCCATAAGGATGAACACAAAAATTATTGAAGAGACTGGGATAAAATAAGAAAAGATAAAAGTATAATACAAGATTAAGCTAAACTAAGTCAAAATCAGCAAACCGTTCCCAAGAACGGCGCCCAAAAATGCTTGTTAGTATTTTTAACGCACTCCATTAAATAAGTTTTTAAGTAGGATTATCCATAGCGCACAGATATCATACCAAAGTGTCACATTTTACCCTGAGGTTTTAAATATCGTATCCACGGGGAACATCTGTGATAATGACAAAGTGTATAAACTTAATCCTACAATTAAGCATAGATCATATCAAGAAAAAGGAAATAGCTAATGTACTCTAGTTCTGACTACCGGTAAACTTTGTATAATATCGTCTTATCGGGCAAGTGACCTGAATAGGAGAAGAAACAGAGTAATCTACCTACCAGACACACCTATCGGCTGTCTGTCCTATCAACGGGAAGTGGACTACAGAGGATTCAACGTAGCTATAAAGTCACCTACGCGAGCTACCACTATCCCAGGCTAATCGGGGACATCCACAAGTAAACCTAGCCTAGGCACCACGCCTACACTACGAAATACTACTTCAACCAAGCAATTACCAAGATCAAAGTCCTCAATATGAGATGTGAACTAAAGAACGAATATAAACGATTTTGCTTATTTGAATCGAGAATAGTAAATACAAAAGTACCTCGAACGCAGCTCCGGGCGAGGAAGTCAATCCGTAAGAATACAATACGACCACGAGAAGCGCCGACATGCCGGAGCTCCTCCGAATCTCTACTCCTCTACTCAATCTCTCTAATCTCTAAACAAGACTAGATCTAGAAGAACTAGTCTCTCCTAATTGCTACATCTAGATGAACTAGCTAGAACTAGATGAACTAGACTAGATCAACTAGAGGGACCCTAACCCTAATCTAATGAAGAATATGAAGCCTTGGGGTGTAGAATGCCTCTTGGGGGAGCCTTGGGCGTCATTATATAGGCCGAGATGGAGTAGGGGGCAAGGAACCGCCACGTCAGCGATCCGCGTCTTCATCTCATGTGCACCGTCGGATCAAACCGACCTCAAATCAACGTAGGGATGCTGCGATTGGACTCCACGCAACCGAGGGAGGAAGACTCGGAAGTCGGCGGTGATCGGTGGAGTTAGGGGCGCCGGGCGGCCCGGGGTGGGGCCGGCCGGCCCCACCTTATCTCCTCTGGGCCCCCGCCGCTTCGGGTGTCTTCTAGACCCTTCCCGAGTCCTCTAGCGATGTTGCTCGACGTGGATCAATTTCATGATAATTATGCATTGAAATCCTTCTTTTATCCTTTTCCTCGAAAATCCCTGGAAAATATAGAATATGCAAAACTCGTGGAATTTGTCGATAAAGCCCTAGACTAGTATGTTTTCATGTTCTCCTTCAGGTTTAAAGTGCTAGTAAAAGTTGACGCTAAGGAGTCTCAACAGAGACACCACAGGGAGTATCTTCGCAGGTTCAGAGAAACCAAGTACCTTTGTTATTCTCTGAATTTACCAGATGATCAGTTGCCAGGGATGGCAATAGCAAGCATGCAGCCGAATGTCAGGGAGAAACTATTCGGCATGGAGTTTGATGACCTTGGTCAACTTTCACAGTGGCTGACAGCTATGAGTAATCAAGCTCAAGGGTTCAGGAGAGACAACCGCTTCTAAAAAGGCAATGTTGCTAATGAGATGTATCAAAGCTTTCTGGAAGAAGCGGCTGAGTATGATGATGAAGATGAGATAGCTGCAGCTGAACAAATTTAGGCAAAAGAGCCTACTCAAGTTAGTCAACGCTGGTTGAGGCAACAAAAGGGGACTTATGATTTTGATGTTACTAAGGCAGATAAACTCTTTGAGTTGCTGGTGAGAGAAGGACGTATCAAACTGCTAGACGGACATCCCATGCTGCGCCCTGAAGGAGTGAAAGACAAAAAGTATTGTGGCTACCATAACACTAATTCTCACTCCATCAATGATTGCCGAGTGTTCAGAGTGCGGATTCAGAAAGCTATCCAAGAGGGACATCTTAAGTTTGATGGCAAGATGAAGGTTGATGGTCAACCTTTTCCTTAGAATATGATTTCTTTCTCCGTGAATATGGTTTCTGCAAATGATCCTAAAGGTAAAGGCAAGGTGAAGGTTTTAACCTCGACGAGCAAAGAAGAGTGGTACTGTCGACCCTGATCGGCAAATCATAAGTGAAGAGCTGAAGCAAAAAGTTCGGTTCAAGAATAGCCGAACTGAAAGAGGTGAAACTTCTAAGCCTAGGATTACATCATGTATTTTACTGAATAAATGGCAGAGGCAGCAAGAGAGGGAGTATTACGAAGAACAAAGGTTTATGGAAGAACGCCGAAGATATGAAAAAGAGGTGTATCGAAGGGAGCAGGAAGAACACATGAGAGAACAGGAGCAGTCTCATTGGGGTTGTTCATTCTTTAAGCATTGTTGGAATGAAGGCTTGAAACCGCTGCTAGAAACAATTGCCCCGAATGCGGTGATCAATACTCGGGGTATAGGCAGTCTCGATTCAACCGCCGTTCCGTCCATGAAAGACTTGGAACACAATTTCTTGAAGACGATCGGCGCCTAAAAATAAATAGTTTCAAGAATCAGCAAAGGAAAAGATTTGTAGATCGAAGTTGGACTCATTATAAGGAATACAATGGAGAGGAAGGTCCCCATGAGTATGTATGGCAAAGAGGACAGTGGTGCCCTCCAGGACTGAAAAAGAGCCAAAAGAGAAGAGTTCAGCGTTTGAGAAACGAGGAGCTAAAACAAGTAACTGTTGAGAAGAAGCAAACATGGCGTCCTAAGAAAAAGCCCAATGGGCATGATCCTTCAAGTGATGCATGCATGACCTTCTTCCTTCCATCAGAGTTCATAGCTCCCGAAGGCCAGGATGTTCAAGAGGAGGTGTACTCCGATTTTGACGAAAGTGGGTTTCAAGATTTGATGGCATAGCTTGTCTTGACACAGCAGGTAGTTTTAATAAACTAGCCAAATATCGTTATTTGAAGCCACTTTATCTGAAAGGATACGTCAACGGCAAGCCTCTGACTAAAATGTTTGTTGATGGAGGAGCTGCTATCAATATCATGCCATATACTACCTTCAGGAAACTTGGGATGACAAGTGAAGACTTGTTAACAACTGATATGGTTCTCAGGGACTTTGCTGGCAATCCTTCTGACACCCGTGGAGCTGTGCATGTTGAGTTGATGATTGGGTCAAAGACTTTGATAACTACATTCTTTGTCATTGATGGCAAGGGGGCATACAGTCTGCTTCTAGGGAGAGATTGGATCCATGCTAATTGCTCTATTCCTTCAATAATGCACCAAATTCTTATTCAGTGGATTGGAGATGATATTAAAATTGTCCACGCTGATGATTCTGTAAGTGTTGCTGTTACAGAGCCTACCTATTGGGAATATGATGGTGTTGATTGTTTCTCTGGCAGAGTGTGGGGAGAAGGTCCTGTGAACAATGTTAGCCTACACGCTACATGGTACACGGTCGGTCACCCTTCGTTTAGCGAGTAGTCGGATTATACGTCTGATTAAACGGGTCAAAAAACGGATTACACGGGATTAAACGGATTAAACGGCCTACACGGCCAACACGGTTGACTACTGAGTAGCGTGTACACGCCGTGTAATCGGCCTACACGGCCGTGTAGGCGAACAGGGCCTGTGAATGTCTTTGACAGGGATCAACAGCCGATCCAAGCAGTCGGCTCTCACAGTAATTTTTAATGGGTAATCCAATCGATGGCAACAAAGGAAAGCTAGGGCGTGGTTTCATGTCGGCCGACAAGTTGGAAGAGATAGATATTGGTGATGGTACCAAGCTAAGGCCGATGTACATTAGTACAAATTTGAATCCAGAATATAGATTATAGTTGATAAATCTTCTAAAAGAGTTTAAAGACTGTTTTGCTTGGGATTACACAGAGATGCCCGGATTGGATCGCTCTATTGTTGAACATCGATTGCCTATTAAACCCGGATATCGTCCCTATAAACAACCTCCACGGAAGATTTATAAAGAGGAGGTATTGGCCGATGTGAAGAAAGAAATTGAAAGATTATTAGAAGCAAACTTCATTCGGCCATGCAGGTATGCAGAGTGGATTTCGAGTATAGTTCCAGTATATAAGAAGAATGGAAAAATGAGAGTCTCAGTATAGATTTCAGAGATCTAAATAAAGCTACTCCAATGGACGGATATCCGATACCGGTTGCCGATTCTTTGGTAGATGCAAAGTAATGTTATGAAGTCATCGCCTTTATGGACGGAATGCTTTGGTTATAACCAAATTTTTATGGCAATAGAAGATATCTCGAAGACAGCCTTCGATGCCCCGGTCATATTGGTTTGTTCGAATGGATAGTCATGACATTTGGGTCAAAGAATGCCGGTGCAACTTATCAAAGAGCTATGAATTATATTTTTCACGAGTTGATCGGCAAGATTGTAGAGATCTACATCGATGACGTAGTGGTCAAGTCTAGGAACCATGAAAGACATTTAGCCGATTTAAGAAAGACTCTGGAATGCACTAGGAAACATGGTTTGAAAATGAATCTAAACAAGTGTGCTTTTGGAGTCTCGGCTGGTGAGTTTTTGGGATTTCTAGTTCATAAAGGAGGGATTGAAGTTGAAAAAAAGAGTATAGAAGCAATAGACAAAGTTGTCCCTCCAACCAATCTTACGAGAATTACAGTCATTGCTTGGCAAAATTAATTTTGTAAGGAGATTTATATCCAATTTATTGGAGAGAGTTTTACCTTTTTCTCCACTATTGAAACTCAAGAAGGATCAAAAATTTGTATGGGGTGACATACAACAGAAGGCTTTTGATAAAATCAAGGAGTACATGAAGGCGCCACCCGTGCTGGTACCTCCACAACTCGAGAAGCCTTTTAAGTTGTATGTGGCGGCCGATAGCCTAATGATAGGATCGGCCCTCATGCAAGAATTTGAGGGAAAAGAGAGAATAATAGCTTATCTTAGCCGAAAGTTGCTAGATCCAGAAACAAAGTATTCGGCTACAGAGAAGCTTTGTTTGTGCGTGTATTATTCATGTACCAAATTTTGGCACTACTTATTAAATACCGAATGCGTGGTGGTTTCTAGTTTTGATGTAATAAAACATATGTTATCAATGCCAATTTTGAATGGAAGGATTGGCAAGTGGATTTTGGCTTTGTCAGAATTTGATTTAAAATATGAATCGGCAAAAGCGGTAAAAGGTCAAATTATTGCTGATTTTATTACCCAACATCGTGATCTTTCTGTTAAGATAATAAGCATTGTGCCTTAGACTTTATTCTTCGATGGTTCATCCTGTAACAAAGGTGGTGGTGCTGGTATCCTTCTAATTTCTCCACGAGGGGAAACTTTTAAATACACCATTCCTATTGAATCCTATGTTACTAATAATCAAGCTGAGTACGAGGCATTGCTTAAAGGACTTCAACTTCTTATAGAAGTAAAGACCATTGCAGTCGAATTTTTTGTAGATTCTGAGTTAGTAATTAACCAGCTGACTGGCCGATATGAATGCAAAAATGACATATTGAAGGAATATTATGAAGAATGCCAAAAGCTTTTGAAAAATTTTCAGGTGGTAACCCTGCATCATATCCCTAGGGAACACAACGAAGAAGCAAATAAATTGGATCAAGCTGCTTCGGATACCGTGAGAATCAAGATGTTCTTGCCATAGATGGGAATGTTTTCGGTAATGATCAAGTGGTTGATGATTGGAGAAGTGAAATTGCTTTGGTTATCCAAGAATCCTTCACGTAAAAGCTTCCCAAAAGCTCGGTATAAGGCCCTCAAATTTGTGCTTCTCGATAATCAACTATACTACAAATCTATAGATGGAGTGTTGCTTAAATGCTTAAATCAAGAAGAGGCCAAAAGGATGATGTATGAAGTACATAAAGGCTTATGTGGTGCACATCAATCAGCTTACTGAATGAAGTGGATAATTAGGAGAACTGGTTATTTTTGGCCAACCATGCTAGAGGACTGTTTTGAATATTATAAAGGATGCCAAGATTGTCAAAAATTTAGCAATATTCAAAAGACTCCAGCATCTGCAATGAACCCAATAATTAAACCTTGGCCATTTAGAGGATGGGGTATAGATTTAATTGGTCAGATTAATCCTCCTTCTAGCAAAGGGCATAAGTTTGTACTCTTGGCCACAGATTATTTTACCAAGTGGGTTGAAGCTATCCCATTGAAGAAAGTTACGTCGGAAAATATGATCAGTTTTGTTAAGGAGCATATAATTCACAGGTTCGGGATCCCTCAAACTATAACAACCAATCAAGAAACTCAGTTTACTTCCTTGGAGTTTTGTGATTTTGCCGAAGATATGAGGATTAAGCTATATAATTCTTCTCCTTATTATGCACAAGCCAATGGTCAAGCAGAGGCATCAAATAAGATTATGATTAAGATCATCCAGAAAAAGATTGATGAGAAACCAAGAAGATGGCATTTAGTTCTTAATGAAGCATTGTGGGCTTACCGAATGGCTTGTCATGGATCTACTCAGACATCTCCCTATGAGTTGGTTTATGGGCATCATGCTGTATTACCATGGGAGTTACAGTCGGGTTCAAGACGAGTTGTATTGCAAAAAGATTTAGAAAAAGAAGATTATAAAAGTCTGATGATGGATGAATTGGAAGATTAGCATCTAATTCGTCTCAAAGCACCGAAAATATTGAGAAAAATAAGATACGCCGTTGCCAAACATTATAACAAAAAGTTAGAGTGAAGCAATTCGCGGAGAAGGAGATCCGGTTTGGAAAAATCAGTATTCTTTTGAGAGGCGAAGGATAGAGCATTCGGCAAATGGTCTCCGAATTGGGAAGGACCTTTTCGGATAGTAAAATGTGTACCTGGCAACGCATATATATTGAAAACTTTGCTCGGAGAGAAGTTTACCAGAGCTATTAATGGGAGATTTCTCAAGAAATATTATCCTAGCATCGAAGTTGGTTCATGAAAGAAAGTTAGAAATCAAACATGAATAGCCGATGAAGGGACATCGCCTTTAGCTAAAGAGTTATGAAACTGAAAAAATAGCCGATACAGTTCGTATCGCCTTTAGTACAAAAATATCTACGTATAACCTAATGGACTACCAGGAGAGGTGACTTCGGTGTTTTGTCTGGTAGGTTTATCGGGAGAAGAGAAAGATAAAGCACCTTGAATGAAAATACTGAGCGACGTGTGACATCGACCGCGACGCAAGACCAAGATCTAATCGGCAAAGGTGATGTCATACATTCGGGAGACGTCCTTTGAAGTTGCGTTGTTTAGAAAAATGCTGAAGAAATCTATTCGGCATTCAAACAGAAGTCATAAACAAGCATATTTCAGAGGACAAGTTATTTACATCCAATCCCTAAGTACAAACTACTCCTCAACAACTTGCTGAGGACAGATTGAGCATCAATGGACTGGGAGATAGCAGCGGCGTGATCCTCGTAGTGCTCCTGCTGCTCATTGATGTCCTCCATGTCTTCTGGAGGCCCGCCAGAAAAGCCGACTGGTTGGAAGGAGTAGTCTTCGCCAGTCTGGGAGGACATCGCCGCCAGCCCGAGGAAAACACCAAGGTGCACACCTTGGATGACGGCCTGATCAACGCGGCCGTCCACAAAGATCAAGGCGTGCCTCGGCCGTCTCCCCTTGGGCATTCACCTTGTCGGCAACTCTGTTCGCCGCCACCTTCAAGCGGTCATTCTCCGCAGAAAGTGCTGGACAAAGGAAAATGAGCCGACAAGCAAAAGAGCCAAGAGAAGAAATCTGAGCAAAGATGTCAAACCGGTGATGGCATCACAGAGCTGCTTCCGCTGGTCCTCCCATTCGGCTTGCTTAATGCCGAACTGCTTGGAGACGTCGCCCAGCTCCTTCCGGGCCTCATCCCTCTCCTTGCGAAAAGTGAGCGCCTCCTCATGGACGCATGAGAGGGGTCTTCTCCCTCGACTCCGCCGACCCCCAAGGATTGGGGTTGTACGAGTCCTCGACTCGGAGGAGCTCGACGAGCCGGAGGAACCGCAGAGACATGTACGTGGTGGTCAGAAGTGCCCGGTTGGATCACCGTCATCGGAGGAAGAAGATGGTACTGGCCGGTGATGACCCTCGCCCTAAGTAGATGAAAAGAGAATCAAGACCGGAGAAGATGAGCAGGAGAAAGAAACGCAAGGGGGGCAAGAAATCGATTCTCACCCATAGCGTTGGCGACGCTGTGCTCGGCTTCCTTCTGCTTCCTCCCCAGCAGGGCGCTTGCCACGATCGCCATTGTTCGCCATTGATGCCTTGGGAAGCTAGGTTTTCTTTCTGGATTAATTTGAGTAGAAAAGTGGAGAGGCGGCGATGAAAGTGCTTGACTGGAGATGACGATGGAGGCGGAAGAAGGGTCTTATTTATAGGCCAAAATGGAGAGTCGTGGCGTATATCTCGGAGTATACCAAACGATGAAATAGGGTTTTTCTCCCTCTGGGCCGTTACCGGACTGGGTCGGGTTCGGCTAAATCAAAAATCGTTGCTTCAAAGAGAATCAGCTATTCTCCTAATCGGGAAGTTAAAGACAGTCGGCTATATTTTCAATCAGGCAAAACTGTAAAAGCCGAAGAATAAAAGGGGGTGCAATTGTTCAGAGATACAGTATACCACATTTAAATATATTACAAGCTAATGCTTTACTCACTTAGAAAAGTTTAATTGCATCTATGGTTTCAGTCCTAATTCGGCTAACATCATCCAGCACCTTCTTATCGTCATCTTCAGAGCCTTGAATTTTGGTGAGCTTTGCTTTGATCTGCTGGTTCTTTTTGATGACAGATGCTATCTTTATTTTGGCTGCTTCTATGGAGTTCGGCAGGTTGGTAATTTTATCCTTATGAGACTGAATTTTTGCATTCAGTTGAGCCAATTGAGCTTCCAGCCTGGTCTTTTCTTCCTCCATAGTTTCCAGTTCAGGCTCTAGAGTTGCCAAGGAGTGTTTAGCAGCCTAAATCTGAGAATGCAGTTCTTTGGCTTGTTGTTTCTTTACCAAATTGTTATTTTGCAGAATAGCTCTAGAAGCTATGTTCTTGCTTGCTCTCCTGACCATAGCAAAATAGTCATCAAGATGAGCCACAGATTCCAGAGGAGCTCTAAGAGTAGAAGGGATCTCTTGATCAATGAGCTCGATAAGATTCCTTATCTGGTCTGCATCTTGAACCAAGATGTTTATATCCTTGTTAAGCAGGAGAGCTATCTCCCTCAACCGAGCTTAATTTTCTGCTAACAATTTCTCGCTGTGTGATGTGGCTTCTTCACCCTTTTCACAAATGTATTCCTCAACAGTGAAGGAATAGCCGGCGATCGGCTTGATATCACCCTTAAAAAGGAAGGAATTGTTAGCCGACTAGGCAAGTTTACTAAAAATAATTAAAGCAAAGTATTACCTCTTGTATAGGATCTTCAGCAGATTAAGCTTTGTCCTGGCTTGTTTGAAGGTTTGGCTGAATATCCAGAGATGATGGACTTGAAGCCTGATGAGGAGAGGATCCTTCTGCTATCTTGTCCAGAATATCATCTGAAAGCAAGTGATGGAATGCAAATGCAGTAAGTAAATCTGGTGGAGGAAAGAAAAATGATAAGTTGAACATTGTTACTAATGTGGCCAAGAGCTTCATGAATTTACGCACTTTCGCCAGGTCTGGGGAAGAGTTTCTACAAATCGTTGAAATGTTAGCTGATCTGGGGAGACTGACCTGTGGCTGCAACAAAAAGATGAGTATAGAGAAAACTAAGATTATTGCCAGATGGAAATTAAAGAATTCATACCTTAGATGGTAATTTGGCTTTCTTGGACCTTGGCTTCCTGGTTACAATAATATCCTTGCTTGATCCAGCAGGAGCTTTCCTTTTACTTTCCCTTAAGGGTGCTAAACCCAAAGCTGCAGGAATTTTCATGAAAGCTGCCAAGGATGGAGCATTGTACCCCAGGGCAGGATTAGGCCCAGCTTGGTAATATTGAACCACTTTGGAAGGAGGAGTAGGCTCAACATCCTGTAAGTGACAAAGTATTAAAATGAAGAATAAACCCAAAAGCAGGAGAGTTATGGGTACAAGGAAATTACCTCACTGTTAGAGGCAAACTCGGGCTGCAAGTCTTGTCATAGAGGATGCGCTGGTATATTGAAGATGTGAGCATGCCACTCTTGCCACCAGAAACAAAACAGAGGATGGGCAAAGATCTATTAGTCCAAGTTGGAAAGGCTCATATGCTGGCAAGTCCCATCCAAGTTCAAAAACTTTCTTGGCCTCTATGTCATCTCCTATTTTCTCCCTAGGCCTTATGATTTTGGAGAAGAACAGTCTTGGAGGCAACCGGCCACATCCTAATTGTCCGGCTGCCATGTTTGGGTTGTAGAATTCATAGGTAGGATGCAGCAACCTCCCATGGTGGAATTCTACCGGCAGAGTGCAAGGCTTGATAAAGGAATTGAAAATTTCTGTGGATACTTGATCTAAGCAGCCAGACTCATAGCTAAACTTGTAAGGCAGAGTTAAATTTTCATTTTCTCTGTAAGGAAGCCAGATCACATTGTCGAATCCTTTAAAAAACAGCTTGAAAAGATGGCCAATATCTATGTCAATGATGATAGAGGATGCTGCTTCTCCATATGTCTGACAAGCTTTCTCTTTTACTGCACCATCTTCAGAATAATTGACTGAAGAGAAATCCAAATTATAGAGATCCACAGAGACTATTTGATGCATGTACAGCTGCAGCCACATCTGAACCAACCACCAGGGGCCATTCACACAATGTATTTCTCCATGATGGCGCATCTGGATGGTAATCTGATGCATCATATGATAGACAGCCCCTAAGAGATACTTGCCCAGAGGAATTGAAGTGTCTGAAGCCAAATCTTCAGCCATCACCATATGATTCAAGATTGGTTCATTGGATTTACAACAGAAGATGAATCTGCACAACCACATGTTCATGAAAGCCTTGTACTCCTTGTCAGACACAACACCAGATGACATCCAGTCATCATAAACACATCAGCTAAGGTAATAGACATTGGACCATGACCAAAGAGGAAAGCGTTAGCAGCGTCGGACCAAAAATGAGTGGCTGCTATCAGGAGGGAATCATTCCTAGGTATTTCGCATGAGAGATGACTCAAAAAGGTCTTAATATCTTGGGTTTCCCAATTACTGCTGTTCTTATCTGATATCCTTCGGTACCAGTTTCGCCATCCTACGATTGGGGGAAATGGCCAAGTCTTGAAGGTATTCGGCCACTGATTCGACGGAGTGACCCCAGATTTGAAAGGAATCCTCAGAGTTTCTTTCTCAACAAATTCAATCGGGTTAGGATCTCCCATCGGACCAAGGAAATAAGAATCAGGGTTCGCGGCATAGGGGATCAAGATCTGATCCTTGTACTCCTTCAAAAGAACAATAGAGCGGGAAAGGAGTAAGTCGAAGGAAAGCAGGGGATCAATTGGAGAATTGCCGAATGCATGAAAATAAATAAAATTACCTCCGGAACTCCGTCCTGGGTCGCCATTAGGGATTCGGAGTGGATTTGAAGCAATACTGAGAAATTCAGATTTTGAGTGGCGGCTACGATTGTGAACAGTGTTGACCTAAGCGAGAAGAACTTGTAGTCAATTTTGGAATAAAATCACTTTTATCCTGAAATTGAGGGGGCGTGTTAACACCGGATTTTGGTAAAGGCCGAGGAGATGACAGGTGGGCCAAAGACACGGCAAGCGTGTATTCGGGGGCATTCGGCAAACATCCATGCGGTCGGCCGATTCCCGGTGATTCGGCAAATATCCATGCAAATCGGCTATCTCAAAAGACGGTGAATCCATTCGAAACAAAGGTGGCAAGCAAAGCCGATTGAAAGGAAAGAGTCACGATAACATGGAACTCCGAGGAAGATTAGAATTAGAGTCGACATATCCTTTTAGGTTTTCTTTGGTATTTCATAGTCGTAATCTTTTAGGACTCATTTTCCAGGGTATAAATATAAACTCGCGATCATTGTAACATTGTTCACAACCAAATCAATACAATTGGCCCCGTGCCAAGTTTCGAGTCCTTTGTCGTGTCGTCGAGTTCTTCGAGAGGAGTCATTGATCCGTCAACCTCTGTAAGTTTCGACAACCTTGTTATCATGTCTAGTATCATGCGGTGGATTTAGACGTTGATGCAAGTAGTCTTGTTTGTCTCGACTGGATGGCCGTGCGGCAGGCATTTGCTTGACAATCAAGAGGTCTTTGCTTATGCTTTGCTTATCTCGACAAGATGGCCGTGCGGCAGACGTTTGCTTGATAGCTTAGCAAAGCAAGATAGTTATCGGCTCTATTAGATTTGGCAAGATCTAATAGATTCATTAAGTTATCATATGTTGCATGCTTTTAGTATTTTTATATATTTGTAACACTATTTTGCCCAATCTAGATTGATAAGGTTTTGCTTCTTACTTTCATAGATCTGTTTGTTCTTTAGCGTTCTTGCTCTCATATTGCCATGACAAATAGATTATATGCTTACGATAGCTGAACTAGATCAATCTAGATTGTTACATGTTGTGGGTTCTTACATGTTGAGCGTGGTTAAACCTTGACAGAGCTAGGTATCGTGCGGCAGATATAAGTTTTTGGGTTACTCTAGAACAAATCATCCGGTGGACTTGATTTTTAGTTTAATCTGATTGGTTTGTTCGTACTTGCTTGTTTGTTCCTTCTTCATGGACCCCAAATCGGCTAATTTGTTGAACTTGGTTACACCTCAGTTCACTATCAATTTTGACTTGTTCAAACGTGTGTTCTCATATATTTATATTCGGTAATCAATGCTTTACATGTTTCATCTTTACATTAGCCGAAAGCTCTATAAACATGTTGGCGCATGCCTTCTATAGCCGTATGTCGTCGCAAGTGGCTTCAGGGGTCGTATATGTGGAACTGTCTGTCTCATCCAGCATGTTCCAGTTTTGTATTTAACAGTTTTATCCCTTATCAGTTTCAGGTCAAACTGATTGGCACGCATCCGGATTTTAAACCGCTCGGGCACCCGATTGAAGCCACGCTTTCCAGCTTGCTGTGTGTGAGGCACAGAGCGTCACATTTTGTGTCAACACTCCTCTAGCTCAACCAGGTGTCTTCATTGCAGCAAACTCAGAATTCAGCTGTTCGTCAACCTCCTCCTCGAGAACAGGCCTGTCAGCAACCGGTTTCTTACTCGCAGTCTTCTTCCTTCCCATGCAACGGCCAAAACCACAAGGGCAAAGGAAGGAGCAGAAAGCAAGGACAAGCAACCAAGATTGGGGATTTTTTTCTAGGGTTTCAAGATACGGAGGCGAAGCGAAGGAGAATAACAGTTACCCAAAACCACCAATTTATAAGAAGAAAGAAGGGCCTAGCTTAGGGCTCATTCAACAGAGCAACGGTAAAAGGCCAATGGATACATAGCATAATAACGGAAAGGCCCAGAAAAATCCGGGATAACGGTCTCTATCCCGTCACTAGCCAACGGTAACATTCCGAACCGTTACAAAGGTGACAAAGAACCCTGCACTACCGAAGCCTATGGTACCAAAAATAAGTCGGCTCGAAGACAGACAACCAGATGTTATCAAAAAAAACAAGTCGGCTCGAAGGCAGACAACCAATAGATACAGTTTCAAACAACTCAGATCCAGATAATAATTCATACTCTCATCAAGATACAAGGATACAAGTCTTACAAGACCCATCGAATTCAGAAGAAAACTAAAGCAACAGCTACAAGGAACCCAGTGGAATTCTGCCATAGAAAACAATTACGCAGAACCCCAGGCAACCAAGGTGATAGCCGTTGCCGACCCAGACTACCTCTGAGATAGTCTTGGCCGAACAGATCCAAAGCAACCTAGATACACCAACACAGTGCATCCAAGATCGCCAAAAGTAGCACTGACTTCTCAAGCATCACATCGGGCCTCTCCAGCCATAAGTTGAATCGGGCCCCATGTGAACAAGAGGGCTCCAGCTCTGCGTTGGGCGGTCGCTGCTTTGCACCGCATAGCTAGAGAACAGTGCCGATCGGCAACCCTCCCACGCAGAGCATATGTCTGGCAGAGTGAAAAAGAAGAACTGAGACTGCAAAATGGCCCGGCACAAGGCACATCTCAAGACTTCTTCTACCTACCAGAACGAGCCTCCAATCACAATGCTACTCTGGGATTAGTCTGCCTCTAATCCCTATCTCAAGAATTCTTCTACCCACTAAAAGGACCAATACTGGAAAAGAAAGAAAGAAGCCCGGAGGCTGATCCATCTCACAAATAATCATTCTCACAAGAACAGAAGGCAATAAACTTCAAGGCCCTGAAAGACCAAGAAGAAAGAAGACCTATTTATAGAATAAGATCGGCGTACATGGACCAAGTTCACCAAGACAGAAAGACACTGACAAAACATAAAAGAGGACAATAAATAGTGCAGTAAAGGAGCATATCCGGAGAATAATCCCACAGAGTAAAAGCATATAGTCTTTACTGCACCAGCTGCCAATACCCAGCCATAAATAGGAAGACATAAAGCTACAGTAAAATAGCAAACCATCAAAAGAAAGTCACGGGCCATTGTCCAAATCCCAGTGTAGAAGAACTCGAAGAAGGCTCGGGGGCTACAATTTCAAAGCCATCATGCTACTCAAGATCCTCCAGCTCTTTGTCCTAAAAAGCAAGAGGCTCGGGGGCTACACTTATTGAGTGCACCTATGGACGCACGATAACCAGAAGCCATCATCCGACTACTTTTAAGGAAAAGAACTCGGACAAAGCATCACTCATGATACAAGTCGTCTCCCGAGTTTAACTTCAAAATGCTCAGGGGCTTGTCGATGCGGGACCAAGACGGTTCCCCATCAACGTGACTCCCATCAGGACAGACCCACAAGACAGAGACAGAAGGCCCGATTCTGAGTAGAAGATGTCATGTCCTAGTTATACGGATAGAAAGTAACTTCTGTAATAGAAACAGAACTCTCTCTACTAAGTTCGACTAGGATTAGAACCAAAGCTCTGGCTCTTTTCTCTCATAAAAAGGGCCAGAGCACCCTTTTTGTAATGAGCGATAACAACACACAATCATACATCAATCCAACGCAAAAAGGCCAAGGCCGACTGGAGTAGAGCTTTTACTCGACTACGAGGGTTCGAACTAGGATAAATCGAGTGTCTCTTGCGTGAACCTCCAAGTTCTAGTATTCGCTGAGATCCGAATCAACTGCTACAGGGACCCCGTGGCAGGCTATCAGTGGCTAAACACCGACAGGCGGCCTCCCCCTAAGCCCAACTCCTACGCCCTTCTGGAAGCTTCCTCCACCGCCTTTGAGGGTTAATATCCACTGTACCTTAAGTCGGTTTGATCAAACGGCTGTCGTGCATCCTACCGGGCTATAAATACAGGGCCAGACCCCCCTCCCTGGGGGCACCACATTATTATGGAGATGTAGAGACGTCCCTCGAATGGATGACCTCTCATCTCTAGAGAATTAGGGCTAGACATTCCAACGTAGTAGATTAGTTATAGTCGGGAGTTAGGGAGAACGGAGCTGCGCCCCGGTTCTGGAAGAGTCTTCAGAGTCTTGGTATGTCTTTGTATTTATTCTTTATAAGACTTATACTTTAATATATTTATCTTCTCTATTTACTTTATGCCTTTCATATTATATTTAGTATAGTTGTTATATCTTAGCATGGGATCTTCGCTCGTATTGAGTGCTCTGGTTATCATATATGATTAGAGTAGTAATCTTTAGTGTAGATATAGTGTCTAGGCTATTTACCTGAGGTTGCACTCAATCCCACGGTTAGTTGCAGTAGCCCCAGAGGTGACAGCTCTGTTAGGCCTTCGTATTCCACCACGTTTGGGTTGATGTTTCGTAGAGCTTTTGGCAGCCTTCCCCAACTACTTTCTTTTTAGTCTTATTCGAGAGTTGGAAAGGTACTGCTGCTCCAAAGTGCTATTGTGTGATTGTTATATCTATCCATAAATTAGTTATATAGAACCAAAGTAATAAAGAAGTATTTAGGAACCTTGAGCTCTCCCATTGTCCTCTCACTTTAGCTATCTACTCTTTTATTATAGAATTCTCCTGTATGTCTGTGTCATTTACGTATAACTCCTATCATTTATTATTTACCCTCTACTCTAGTCTAGTTGGTGTACTCGGTTAGTAGATACATGATGGTGAACTATCAATTTCTTTATCCATTGTTTCCCAAAGGTAAAATATAAATAACGATACCTGAAATACTCCCGGTAAAATGCTAAAATGGTATTTTGTGCGCTATGAATCCTTCATATTTTAATTATGCATAAGAAATACCAACAAGTATTTTTGGCGCCGTTGTCGGAAAACAATTGGCGTAAAGATTTTGATAATGATCTTGATATCTATTAATCTAGTCTACTGCTAGCTTTAGTAGGATTACCCTTATTTTGTTGAGTTGTAGAATAAGCAGGCTATCAACCGTTTCAACTTTATAGTGAAATTCCACAAAAATAAGACAAGAGAGATATTAAAGAACTCGTGAGAGCTCGAACATTCATGATTCATCAACAATGAAGCCCTGCCATCTCACAGGTATGTATAAACCTTTATATATATTCATCTAACCATGTGTAGATTAGAGAAGAAAAGTCATCATCACATGAATTCAAAGTTCATCACATGTGACGAATAAAGACGCTGTGCTACTCACAAATACTATTGTGAGACATGGTAAATATGATCAAGAAAGGTGAGAAAGTCTTACCCATGGACTTTAAATTTGATGAGTAGTTATCTCGTTGTATTCCATTGTATGTTTACTTTGAATATATAATCCATGCATCTACCCCATCTAATATCAAATCCACAGCATGCACATATGCATATCACTTTCATCTCTACTTAAAAATGAAAAAAATATATTCTCACCATACATGATCATGCTTTCATCTCTATTTGAGTAAACCTCTATAGTGCTTTCATGCTAACTTTATTTGCTATTGTATGCTTAGGTTTTGAAGTATTTTCATACACCTTTTAAATTGAGCATGGTGCTTGGTTTAAATTCCTTCCTAAATTAGATTAGACATGGTGTCTAGTTTAATTTTTGAATCACAAGGTGTGCTGAGTTTACTTCTAAAAAGCTATTAAATTAAGCGTGGTGCTTAGGTTAAAATGCTTTCCTAAATCAAATTGGACGTGGTGTCTAGGTTGGTTTTTGAACTTAAAGTATGTTTTAGTAGACACTGGATATTCTGTTAGACTAACCCCTACAGGAAACTCTTAAATTCAATTCGGGTAAGTCAAGAGATGAACTCACAATAGAGATGAATCAAGGTGTGTGATGAAGTTTAATAACTTTACACAAAGAGAAGACACAGCTCATTCTCCATGAGAAAGCTGTAAGTATCAAAGTTTATTTACTTAATCTTTTATCGCAAGTTACCTTTGCCTTTAATTATGTGAAAGTGTAGCTACCAACAAAATTTGTTAGAAGAAATCTATGCTAAAGTAATCTTAAAAGCCTATCCTTTCATTAGTATAGATGAAATTCACATGAATTGTATGGACCATATCCCACATTTTAAACTTGTTGCAATCCTTCGGGTATGTGTCCACTAACATTTATGTAGAAAAAAAAGAATAAATGTCTGATCATGGTTCAAAACGAAAAGAAAGGAGAACAAGTGTGTAGAAAGGACTAAGATGGAAAGAAATGGAAGCAAGAACACTTCAACACCTTCTACACTTCACCATGATATTGGACGAATCACCCTCGCAAGTCATATGAGAAGAAATAATGAGAGAAGCAGAAGTTTAGAAGAGTGAGAAAGAAGTACAATATATGAGACAAAATGCTACTGATCAACTCAAGATGCAAAGAAGGAACAGACCATTGAAATTCATCTACCTTCTACCACATGGTGTCATCACGCTCCAGTAATAAAGGTAACATCTTAAAGGTAAGTGGTCATCATTTCCTCTTGATCTTGGAGTCCACATAATAGCACCATTCTCTTGATCTCAATCTTAACCAAATGAGCTCAAATATGAGATTTCTAGAAGATGATAGTCATCATGTTAATCTTGATAACTTATAAAGATAAACAATCCTTCTATAGGTTAAGCAACTCCACTCCTTTATCTAATAAACTTAAACGCCATATCTATACTTTTGATCTTCTCACTTATGTTATAAATAAACAATATGAACAACATCAGTCTTATTGTGCCTAAGGTTAGAAAATGAATAAATTTCTGGTCCTGCTGGTGTATTCCCACCAGCAGAGCCTATGCACTTGATCTCTACCTTGTCTTTATAAGCAGAATACACTTTAAGCAAAGTGTAGAGAGATTCCTCAAATTCTACAAGTGAAAGTTCTAAACTACTAACAATGATGCACATAAATTGGCTTCGAGATGCTAACAAAAAGAAAAGAAGAAGGTGGCACCACCATTGGAAGTGCCACTAGTGGAGACACCACCTTAATCCTCATCCTTAGGAGCAAACCGAAGTACTCAATTAATGAACCACTGCAAGGAGGAGTCAAGTTCGAAGGACTCAAAACATCGAACCCTCGCCGGAAGGTAACATCGGTAGTTATCCATATCTACTTTCTTGCATTGCATGATTTATTTTATTTTTAACATGTTTACTTTTTCTATATTAGTATTGCATAGAAAACAAAAAAAAAATAAATAGACATGCATTAGACTGAATTCATCTTAAACACTTGAAGCCCCACGAGAATCCTTTGCGGTATAAAAGCCTCAGGGAGTTTTCGTTGTGGTGGCATAAAAATATCATGCATACATGTTTTTTCTTTTCTATATAAAAAATAAAAAAATCTAAAAATACTAGATGAGCATCCTGCTGTAACCTTGCCACTTGTAAAATATTTCTAAAGCTTCATAACACCAAATCCTCTAAAAATGGCTAATCATTGGCTTTTTATTCTAATACTATTCCACGAGTTTTGGTGTTTTGTGAGAGCTTTTCAGAGGATGATGACTCTAAGAGCCACTCACCTAGGTATCTTCATCCTCATCACTCGAAGAACATCTTTTCGATATACAGACTAACCCTATGTGAAGGAAGTAACTTCATGGGTGATGAGATTGAAGTATTTCTAGCAACACTTGCTCTTACAAACATAAGCTCCTCCTCGTGAGGACCACTCAGCCTTCAACGCTTAACTACGATAACATCCGGTTTAGGGAAGAACATCTCCTAGTTATCGATAAGTATACCTATACGATTATTAAGTCTGTCTTAGTCATAAAATACCAAAAATATATGGGCACATGAAGGTCCATGTCTGTAGAGTCTTTTGCGAGTCTAAAAGAAATAAAAAGATAAATAATAATTAAATCCAAATAAAGATACTCTAGCTATTTATTAAGGTGTGGTCGTAGAGTGTGTTTACAAGTCTATCTAGTTTGTTAAGAGTCAAATAAAATTGAGAAACAATAAAATTTTGTCTTGGAGATGATGAATAGTTGCTCTATTGTAATTTCTTTTAAGTGCCTAGTTTTTAACTTTAAGTTCTTTCAAGTTTTAGATATGACTGTTTTGATATAAGAATTTACGCTGAACCTAAAGCTTGTGGAGGTATATGCTTAAGCTAAGTCTAGGTAGTTGATGGATATGATATGAGAAAGTCTGAGCTACTATTTATCTTGTTCGTAGCAATACTAAGTTCTGGAGATTTATCCTTTAAAAACTGAAAACCTTACATGATGAGCTCTTGTATGACAAACTTTGAATTCCTACTAAAGTCATATATGATATATATTTAGAATAGAAAAACATTTGTTCATTCATGCTGCTTGTATTGCATTGAGTTCAGTCAACCTTTATGTATACCTTATGAGAGTCTTGTCATGCTTTTAACATCAAGATTATTTACACACTCCACCTACATATGCATTGCTACTACCCTGAGAGTAACCGTAATCATTTTCCACATTCATCCAGATCTATTTTAAAAATATTTTTCTTCTACACTGGAAGTAAACACCCAAAAATATACCCCATAGGACAACCCCTGCATAATGCTCTAAGTTCTTATTGTTATCTCTCTAATTATTTTATATTTAAAGAATATATGTGGCTATACAAAAGAAAAGGTATTGAAAAAAAAAAGGGAGTTAAAAAAATAGACAGGTGTCCAAGTAATTAAAACAATGGGTACTTACATACTCGCCTCCCTGAAAAAAAAAGAAGAAAGAAAAAAGAGAGAAACGAAGAAGAAGAATAAAGATAGCCCATGATTTCCTGCGAAAGTTCTAAGTCCAAGAGAGAGAGATATTTATTTTCAAAGAGCAAAAGTAGAATTAGGTTTAGCCATCATATATTCACCTATCCACCATATTCCATACACATGCACATCTTGGTTTGATTGTATGACTGTACTCTCTTTGGATCCATTGTTTGACTTTATAATATATGCATTGCAAGTATGTTCATCCTTGTTTTAATGCTACTCCTATGAGCTCCACTATAATCATTAGTTGTAGGAGGGCATGACAACATAAATGCCTCAAGTGAGATCCATAAATACCACATATTAAGAGACTTGAGGGTGTCATACAATTAAGTTTTGAGTTTTATTTCAAAAATTTACAAAAACTCCAGAATATTGGTTGAGTGAAGAATTTGAGACATAGTGCTTGACTTGATTATTCTATCTTTCAATTACTCAAGACCCACGCGAAAATAGAAAAGCACCATAGTTAAAGGCAAAACGGGTAAGTTTAAAAGTTAGAACAGTTTTGTCTAATCCGGAGAAGAATTTCTGTTTGAAGGCATATATACTTTTGAGGAGTGAAAGCATTGTAGCAACTCCTGATCCAAGTTTATTAGTTAGGCTTTGCTAAGGGACTAGCAAAGGGTAAGCTTGGGGGAGCTTGTTGATGGTGGATAGCATCAACATTTAATAGTGCAATAAACATGATAAATAGTCAATACACTTGCAAATAGAGAAGTCTAGAGTTTTATCTGATAAATTCCACAAGTTTTGGTGAATTATTATTTTCTAGGGATTGTTCCAGAAAACCACAAAAAAGGGCCTAACTATCAAACGGAGTAACAAAACTTATCCGCGACGAAAACATACATCATTGGGCTCTACAAGGATCAAGAAAACACCATGACGAAGCAGAGGCCCAGAGGAGAAGGTAGAGGGCCGGCCGGCCCCAAGCAAGATGTCGGGCGGCCTCCCCCTAAGCCCAACTCGTGCGCCCTTCTGGAAGCTTCCTCCACCGCCTTTGAGGGTTAATATCCACCGTACCTTAAGTCGGTTTGATCAAACGGATGTCGTGCATCCCACCGGGCTATAAATACAGGGCCAGACCCCCCTCCCTGGGGGCACCATATTATTGTGGAGATGTAGAGGCGTCCCTCGAATGGATGACCTCTCATCTCTAGAGAATTAGGGCTAGACATTCCAATGTAGTAGATTAGTTATAGTCGGGAGTTAGGGAGAGCGGAGCTACGTCCCGGTTCTGGAAGAGTCTTCAGAGTCTTGGTATGTCTTTGTATTTATTCCTTGTAAGACTTATACTTTAATATATTTATCTTCTCTATTTACTTTATGTCTTTCATATTATGTTTAGTATAGTTGTTATATCTTAGCATGGGATCTCCGCTCGTATTGAGTGCTCTGGTTATCATATGTGATTAGAGTAGTAATCTTTAGTGTAGACATGGTGTCTAGGCTAGGGTTTACCTGAGGTTGCGTTCAATCCCACGGTTAGTTGCGGTAGCCCCAGAGGTGACAGCTCTGTTAGGCCTTCGTATTCCACCACGTTCGGGTTGATGTTTCGTAGAGCTTTTGGCAGCCTTCCCCAACTACTTTCTTTCCAGTCTTATTCGAGAGTTGAAAAGGTACTGCTGCTCTAAAGTGCTATTGTGTGATTGCTATATCTATCCATAAATTAGTTATATAGAACCAAAGTAATAAAAAAGTATTTAGAAACCTTGAGCTCTTCCATTGTCCTCTCACTTTAGCTATCTACTCTTTTATTATAGAATTCTCCTGTGTGTCTGTGTCATTTACGTATAACTCCTATCATTTATCATTTACCCCCTACTCTAGTCTAGTTGGTGTACTAAGTTAGTAGATACATGATGGTGAACTATCAATGTCTTTATCCATTGTTTCCCAAAGGTAAAATATAAATAACGATACCTGTAATACTCCCGGTAAAATGCTACAATAGTATTCTGTGCGCTTGCGGAATCCTTAATATTTTAATTGTGCATAAGAAATACCAACACCCTTATCCTGCACGGGGCGCAAAACGGAAAAGACATGGCTTGACCGGTCGTCGTGGCCGGTGAGAGGTCGTGGCTCGTGCGTGGAGCGCAAGCCTTGGGTCGCTTCTCCGCGAAGACGCCCGCGCGAGGGGTCGTGCGAAGCCGCGGCCTCCCGGTCACGACCTCGGAGTCCTTCCGCCCGGGGGTCGTGGCGAGCCGTGGCGCCTGGGGTCGTGCCCCCGCGCATGGTGCGGTTTACCCAGCGGGCTCCTACCGCTGCCTTCTAGCAAGTCGTCGGAGCGTCGGCCCACCGGTCCGGCCAGAGTAGGCCGGTCGTGGGCCGCTAATAGCGGCTTGCCTGATTCTGTTTAGCCGGGGCCCTAACAGGCCGGTTGTTTTGGCCCCCGGCCTCTCGAGGCTTCTTTGGTGTGCAAGGAGCCTCCCTTGCCTAAAGGGGCTGACAGGCTCATCGCAATTAAGTGTTTACTAAAAATGCATATTCTTGTGTTTTTTATGAATCGCAGATGTATTCGGATTGAACATACAAATAAGCTATATATTTCAAACATACTACAAATGGGCCCAATGCTTAAAATAATATTGCACCGTAAAAGTTCTCCCATCTAGATTTTAGTTCGGATGTTTGATTCTCCAGCTAATAGACTCAGGTAAACTTTAGCTGGTTTTAGCTTGGTTGAAACAACTAAACTCCGTTAGACTGTAGCTGATGTTTTAGTTAGATTGTTTAGATCCGAGGCATCTAAATTTTGCCAGCTAAAATTTGGCTGGTGGATCCAAACAAACCCTTAAATATGAAAGTCCTCTGCTCTACTTCAATCTAGAATAGAACCCTTATATTCCCATATACGGTATTTCTAAATATGTCCCGGCAGATTTTCCATGGTGTTGTCCTCCAGTTTTACGTGGTGATCCGTATCTTCTCCTCGTGCTCAAGTCTGCGTAAATACTACGAGTAAATAACAATGGGCTCTTCATGTCGGCCCCATGGTGGTTGTGCTGCTATCATTCCGTTTGACACACGCAGCCTCCTCTCGTTCAGTTTGAATTTTGTATTTGTTGCCGGGCCGCGAAGCTGTCAACTGCTGCGGCCTTGCCGCCGGCGTCAGAGCTACTGGTGGCGGACTAGCGGTGATACTACAGGAGATGCATAATTTCATATATTAAAATTTTTATATGCACATTTTAGATGTGTTGTATTGTTCATATATTTTCTGGCTTTGTTTTTTTTCTTCTTGTTGGCCAAGCATTAATGTATTATATATGTGATGTATGTTGTAAGTTGTTCCTGTTGGCTGTATCATGTATGTGTGCTGTCACTCTTTTTTTAAAATTTTTTTGTCTTCTAGATTCTGATTTTTGTAAAAGTGGAAGATAACAAAGATCAAAATCTTCCAGAAGCTATCATATGTGACGTATATGTGTGGTATTTTAGTTTTGTCTTTTTTTTAACATGTGATGTGGCAATTTTTGATTTGCTAAAAAAGTGGAAGACAACCAAAAAAAATCTGCTAGAAGATGTGTAGGAACACCACACTCCTTTTTTTCTCACTAGGGCCACGCATCATGGTCCCAACAGCCCATCGGACAAACCCGGTTGAGTCCTAACAGCCCAGTCTAGAACCCACGCATCATGGTCCAAACAAACCCTTAAATATGAACCCTCTCATATTCCGTGGTCCACATCTTAAAGCCCAGATACACGGTCCTAACAGCCCATCGGACTCAACCGGGCAATCAACGCAAACCCATCTACTTTATTAGGGCCCAAGAATGGTTCATCCCATAAGTGAAACCAAGCCCATTGCAGGTTCATACTAATTATGTTTTTTGTATCTAAATTTGCTTCCGTCGGAATGATATTGGAAAACTGGAAGTGGCAACGTATGCTATGTAAATCAGACTTCTGTGCAAACTATGCAAACTCTAATTAAGACCACATGAATCTAATCCAATAGTTAGTAATTTTAGCACTTAAACTCTCCCACTCATGGGGGTGTTTTGCAAATGTTTGGGATGAGTGGAGGGCTTTAAGTGCTAAAATTACCAGCCATCGGATTAGATTCCTGTGGTCTTGATTAGAGTTTGCATAGTTTGCACAAGAGCCTAGTTTGCATAACATACGCCCGAAGTGAAAAGGCCACTTTTGTTTTTTTATTGGGAAAATAAATTAAATTCTACTCTCTCTACAGGAGTTTTCTACACAAGCATTCATTATCATAATGTTGCAGCCTGTAGCGAAAAAAAAAAAAGCTTGCAATAACAATATTATCTTTTGGAATGAAAATAGACAACTCAAATGGTAAACTGCACCAAGCCTATCACAAGACACCCAACGAAATCTCAATCACAATTCTTTCCGTAAACAGCAAGCCCACACATCATTATTGACCAGTGTGATCATGTACAGTACTCCTTTCATTACAAATTATATGTTGTTTTGTTTTTTATATAACTTTTGCTATGTATTTAGACATAGCGTATATCTAACTATAACTGAATAATAACGAAATATGTATAACCAGAAAATACAAAACGATTTATATTGTGGAACGAAGGAAGTAGTCTACAAAGAAGGAGTTGACAAAATATTTTTTCAACTAAACTATAAAATGGAGATCGCCATCCATATGGGCTGGTCCATTTGGAGCATTAGGAGCTAGTGTATCATTTTCATTGGCATTCAGCCTTCTCTTCGGAGATGCAGATCCAAGTTCAAGTCTGAATTTGCTTTAGTTATTCTAGGAGCAAGGCCGCGTATTATCCATATATATATATATATATAGCTCAACAGGTCAGACATGCTTAACTGAAACCAAATACCAGTAGCACACAGGGGTGAGCATGTCACATGGACTGCTGATGCTGCCTTCCGATTCCACGGAACGCCATGATTAAAAGGCAGGAGACGGCGCGCGAAGAGCCTTGCCAAGGCGTCAATGGATGCTGGCCTTTGTTACGCTAAGATTCCTACCCCCTCTCTGTTTGAAAACCCATCATTAGCCATGCATCACCTCTCGCTGTCATGCTCGATGGCAACCCCGACGGCTCCGATCACGCTGGTGCACCGCCAGCCCGTGCGGAGTCTGCGGCGAGGTACTTTCGCGGGCGCCCGGCGTCCGGCGTCCGCATGGTGGCGTACTTACTGGTGTAAGTAGGGCGACCTTGGTGCACACGCTGCTGGTGAAAAGCAAATCTAAAAACGCCGCCCGTCTTTTCGGCGCCTTTTAGCACGGAACAGGCGGGCGGGCGCTAGCTTTGCGAATTCAGCCGGGGTCCGGGGCTTTGCGACGGACACGCGTCTGCGGAAAGCGAGCCTGCTTTGACCTCACCGCTTCCGGCGTCGTCGTGCTGATGAGCGGGCCGAGCCTTCGAGTTGAGCGTGCTCCAAATATTGGGCCCGAACATTGTAGCGTCCTGGCATGTCTGTAAGCTGCCGCCGTGACATCATCCATGGCCGGCAAGGCGGCAACACGCCAAACACTGTGGCTGTGAACGCAAAGTTCCCCAGCGTTGGCCTCGATCAGTACGTCACCCCGGGCCGGCCACGCCCACGGGTAAGGCGACAACGGGGCAGCGACCGATGGCTGCAAGCACAGCAGATTAGCATTAGCAGGCTTCTTCTTGCGGTTGCTGTTTCGGGGACGGGGCGTTTCATCCACTGATCAACTCCACGCGTGCCGGACGGCAAAGCAACGATGGGTGAAGAGATGATCAGGCGGACAGAATGATGGGTGTTGAGGGGGCGATGACGAGCTCTGCTCATCATGGTGTTGCGCCTCCCCTGGCCCTGGGCGGTGGTGCCTGGTGGGTGTTGGCGTGGCGCGCGGGCGAGACTCGGCCACACATATAATGGCGCCGGGGCCGGGCCAAAAGCTCGCGCGCTTTTGCCAGTTCCGTCCGCGCGCGCGGCCTTTGTGCGCGGCTACAAACAAGCCTGCCCCTGCGCGAGGGCTCGGGGCCATAATTTAGCTTGAGCCCAATGCGCGCGCCCTACTCTGCCTGCTGCTGCCACCCATCGCGAACTCGGCACGGTCCGCATCGCAAAAGAGAGCGCCCGCCATCGGGGACTCGTGCTCCCCGGCCATTCATTGCCTTGAGCAGGCGCGCTCGCCTCGCTCGCTCGGCAAGGCGGTGGAGCATGTGCTGTGTGATGCAACGATCAAAAGGCACTTTTGCGGTGGACGGCGGTGTGCCGATTTTGCATCATGCCGCGCACAGATCTAACATGAGGTCTCGAATCATGGGGTGCTCGCCCATGAAGATCAATGGATGAAATGGGAACCTCGGTCAACACCCAGAAAGAATTAGCCAGGTGGAAGGTATAATTCGGCCATTCTTGGTCTATGGGCTGCAATAAGCACGATCTCGCGGGACACGATCACACAGATGGGAAAGCTTCAGCATGCCTAATAAGTACACCAAGAAAAGACAGTGTGAAGGTATGGTACGCCATGCCACGCCTACCTCTGCTGATTGGAATAATTAACAGCCTCAAAAGATTAGGTAGTAGAGTAGTACTGCTCCTACTCACATTCTCACAAGAATCAGTAATCATGGGCTACATACATGTAGATTCAGCACTGCAGCCTGCAGGTCTGCGGTCTGCGGTCTGCATGCAGTCTGCTGCAGAGCTTCATGCTTCCAATTAGGGCAGCTTGAGTGAACAATAAAATCTTATTCTAGTTCGTTTAGACAGAAACAAGGGGGGCAAAAACTCCAGACCAGCCATAGCGGCAGTAGCTCGGCCGATTAAAGTACGAGCTGCTAGTTGCCTGCACATCGATGGCTTTGGTGCTAAGCTACCTGCGTGTGATCAATGGCCACTGCAGCTTTATTGTGCCATCCAATACACTCACTCACTCATCAGGCAGGCAGAGGCAGGCGACGCCAGGCATTGTTTAGCGACACATGAATTTCCTTTGCGTAATCCCAAGGAATGGGTTGGTTTATTCAGAGCCATAGCCCCCAAGAAAAGATGTGCAGGTGCACTGATTAAAAAAAGAACAATGTTAATATTGCAGGGCGCTGCAGCTTTATCATGCCATTGATTCCAGGACATTCAGGCCTTGTAAATGATAGATACCCCAAGCTTTGCCAATTGACAGGGAGAAACCCATTGAATCAGGGACATGATACCAGGCAGGCAGGTCCGCAAGTCTCCCTCAGATGATACAGGTATTTCCATGGTATCTTTGCTTCAGAATACGGGCGCCATGTGTGCTCTGTACTCATAACGAATTATACGCTCCACCAGAGAGGGAATCTATTCATGGCGGCATGGCGCTGAGCCAGCTCGTACTCGTACATGGGAACAAAAATGGGCTCTCATTCGATTGCAGCTCGTGACAACTTTTCTGTGATGAAGAGACGATACTTTCGTTGCTTTTCTTTTTTTTTTCTTCTTTTGGACACGAAGAGACGATGCTCCTTGGAAAAGGGGGCGAAAAAAAAAAGTGGCTTTCTGAAGCAAAGAATAGATTGCGCCACTTGCTTTTGAAGTTTTATTAGTGTTCGTCAGAGCTTGCCAGCTCGGCATGTACACCTGGGAGATTACATCTCTTGAGGGTAATTTACAGTTGGCGAGATGAGATCCTGGCCTGTTCCAAGATTTGGGGGCTTAATCAGACATCATGGAGGTGCTTATCCCCGTGGTTGTTTTATGGCATAGCGATCCAAATCCTTTCTGCAGATCGCTCATGTTATGATGCCGATCCTTCTGACTTTCTCTTCAGACGGGAGCTCGACTCGGAGAAAGCAAATGACAGATACCACCCAGCTATGATGCCGTGTCATCATACACGGGTGCAGACGATTTTTGGTTGTTCAACTTTTCTGGTGCCGTGGCTTCTGTTACTGCGGCTCCGTTCCTTTGTGTAACCTGCTGGCTTTTACAGCCTTTGCATGGCCTTATCCCATTGGTCACCCCGTCACCCCTACCAAATAATTTATCAATCGAGTAGTAGCATTTTGGCAGTCCCCAGAATTGGTCATTTAGAGAAGATAGATCCCGCAAAACACCCAAATAAAGTGCTGCTGGTAAGCAAGCGTTCAGCTAACTGTAGTAGAGCTAGGACAACTGACACTCAGTGCGTGGCCATCTGGGCATTAGTAATGACATGGTGAATTGGTAATGGAGGTACTGTAGAAATGAGGGTGCTAGTGCTAGGTAGGTACACATCGTGCGCAAACTTCAGGTTGAATATGCGAAAACCGAAGCCCAACTTTGGCAAAGATTTGCAGCCGAGCTGTCAATGGTAGTACCTCCCAAGTCCCAACCCATACTGAAAAGACAGTAGATGAAACTGAATGAGAACTTTGAGCAGCCTTTGCTTTTTCACCTCGCCAAAGTTTGGACCAGCGAACATTGCATCGAATTGAGGAGATTCTAAATCTCACAACAAGAGCTCAAACCCAAGAGAAATTGTACTACAGCGCTTTGGAGTCTGGATGCATACTGCTGTAGCTTTTCCTCAATTTTGCAGAGATATCCTGACAGCTGAGGAAATAGCAGGTGTTTGCTGTGTTTTGCCGAGCGCCGAGTCTACGACTACAATGCCAAATCAGACTCTCCTTTTTTTTTTTGGTTCTGTTTGGTTTAGTAAACAAACCCATGATCATGTGCTTACGAAGATCGAAACGGCCAGCATAGAGAGAAGGGTTTCTGGGAGCGAAGGTGCGCCGTACTCGGAGAACTGACCAGCTGGAGTGGCCAGTTTATCTTACTCCTCGGATGGAGCACTTGATCATCTAAAATCCCGTTCGATCAGTTTGCTCGGTGGAACGCCGGCGGCGGCGAAGTCACTACAACTAACACGGGCTCTTGCTCCCCGGGCATCATTTCGGGGGATGCATGGGAGTTCGTTTGGCCAATGAGGACTGCGGACACGTCCATCCCCACCAGATTATCTATGCTCGTCCTCCCCCATGGTTTCTTGATTTCTTCTCAAGAATTGCGCGCGCGTTCAGTTCTCAAGGACGAGAAAGATGGGCTGCCGATCTGAGGTCCTGGAACTGTGGTTAGTGATTAGTATACTGGATCTGCATTCTTTCTGCAGTCTCTGTGTGATGAACGGAGTAGACGGAGCGCTGCAGGCAGAATGGGCGAGCCGGCCGGAGTAGCCACGGGGAGCGAGGCGAGGGCATGGATGAATTTGTTTAGATGCCTCCGTGCCTGTGGTGTGTGGGCGTGGGTCATGCTCATGCATGGGACGCGCGCGCGCGAGAACCGGTGCCTAGAAAGGCACCAAAAGAGCGTCGCCAAAGCGGGGGACAAGGCACCGGGGTAAATGACAGAATGTCCCCGTACCAGGCGGCCGCGGCCCCGCCCACGGCGCGTCACGAACCGCACAAAAGTGCAGAAACCGCACCTCCTGCTCTCGCTGCAGCGCGGGCCTCCCTTGCCATTGCCAGTGTGATCGCCGAAACCATTTGCGTTGCGTGCTCGCAGGTGGTGGCACTGGCACGCGTGTTTTGTGGAGTGGAGGGTTGCGCGCGTGGTTTCGGGTGTGGGCGCTGCCGCTGCGCTGGTGGTGCTCCGGCTGCTGCGGAGCGGGGCGGTGGCGGGGCGCGCCGGCGCCGAGGCAGCTCCTCCTATCCGATCTCTGGCGTGTGGGCAAAGCGCTTTTCCTGGCTCGGTGCATGCAGGCGCAGCGCGACGTCGGCGCGAGGCGGCGTGGGAACGGAAAGGAGCTCCAAGTTGAGAATGCAAGTGCCCTCCTAGTCCTATATAGTGAAATAGTGAAAAGTTAAGAGAAAATTCAATAATGCCACCCCCAACATGGGGGTGGGTCATCCATAGAGCGAACTGCAATCGATCCAGCAATCCATCTAACTAACGGAAGAGCACCGGTTGATCCATTTTTTATTAGCTGCTGAACCGTTTGAGCCCAACGGTTATTATGGATCGCTCCATTTTAGTTTGCGTGCTAACGTGCCACTCCCTCTAGTTAGAGTGGGAGTTGGAGGAGGAGGTGAGCTGGCAGATCGGCGGAACAATAGATAGCTGGAAGGCTAGTGGCTTACACGATGGTGCTGTTTTAAATAGAAAGAATCGAATACAAAACAACTCCGTTGATTGAATGTCAAAGCCTGTGAAGCAAGTTCTAAAGAAAGTTTGAAAGCTCTTGCTTAAACCGATTGGGAGTCCTCCATCTCTCTGTTAGTTTTCAGTAATCATTTATTTTTCATTCCAATTCATGTCCTGAAGCTTTGCAAGGATCGAATGTTTTCCTTTTCTGATTGAGCAATCTCCAATCACCTTAACCAAAGTAGGATAGGCCAGTGGGCAGACCAGCTATAGAGAATTGTTTCAAAAAGAAGAGAAATAGTTGATTTGTCCTCGAAAGCCTGTCAATAAGACAGATCCGGATCCTAGTGGATAGCCGTTTACAAGTAAGAGCCTGATAGGAAACATAGGGGTAAGCTGGTTCGGAAACTCCCTAGCCCCGTGATTACTTACCTCTGAAATCATCCTCTTCTTTTGAAAGATGGGAACAGCTCTTTGGTAGGATTAGTTGAAATAGCAAGATTTCGCAGTAGGAATAGGACCCTCTAACCCAAGCTTTTCTTTGAATCACTGATTTTCTCGCACAATTGAATGTAGGATTTATCTAGTAGTAAATAAAGCGTAATAGTGGTCAGAAAAGCTGTCGCTTACTTGCCCCGCTCCGATTTGAATCTATGATCTTAACTTTCTTGGACAGATAGGCGTGCTTCCTGATGAAATGAATGGATATCTGATGCTGCATTCCCAGCTCTCGAATCAAGCTCTTCGGCGATCCTTGAATTAGTCTTTAGGCACTTCCTTACTTGTGAATTCGTACCTGTAATCTTCACTTCCTAGGGTAGATAGACATACTTCCTGCTAAGATGGATGGCTTTCTTTGTTGCACCTCCACTTGAAAGATGGCTGTCAACTTCAACTCTTTGAGGGATTTGCTTTCTCCTGACCCTCAATCCAAAAGGTTTGGCGTTGCAGTTGATACTTTCGATAGCTTTGATCCTCTCTTGCACGATACTTTCCAGAAAAGAAAACCCAAGTTTATGATGCCTCACATGGTCTGGTATCCCCCAACTCTACTCAAGGTGGTTAAGAAGCAAGGCATTCAAGTCCAAGAAATTGAGAGCGCGGTGACTACCTGACGAACCCGAAGTTGACTAAAAAGAAGGGGCAATTGTCAATGTCTCACCTCAGGAGCAGAAAGCATACTGTGGTGGAAGATCCCATTGAGTTCATTATTGAAGATCTGACCGTCGCTACGAGACTTTCGTTCTAAAACAGCCTGGACGAGGCTCTACCTAATTGCTAGAAAGTAAGAAAGTATAGGGTCCAATCTCCCTTACTTACTATGCAAGAGGGACAGCATAAGTATGCCCTTTTGAAAACGGGACTATTTCAATTCAACAAATCCCGAGGGTTAAGGTCGATGAATTATCACGAGCGAGGAGAGAGAAAGTGCTCTATTGATTTGATAGGTAGAGGCGGTAGGGAAGAAAACTAGACTCACTCTACTCTCTCGAGAGGATTGACTTGCGATCATATTGAGAGTTATCTTTAAGCCGGTTTTTGAATCCATTTGAACTGACATATAGAGGTCCTGCTTCTCCAAGCTACTTCGCTTCCTATTGATAGTTTAGTTGGAGTGCCAAGCCCATAGAGAAAAAGTTCTGATCCGTGTCAGTCCAGATGAAAAACCTGCAATTGCTGGAGCCAGGGCCTCGTAAGTTCTATTCCAGTGGTGTAAGCGGGTGAGCAAGCAAGTGAAAGAAAAAAGCAAATTCCGGTTCCTTTTTCTATTCATTTTAATAGTGTTGACTCAAATTAAGACCAACAGCCATCATACTAAAGAATTGTTGACAGAAATACTGATGAGCTTCATAGGATTGAAAAGAACGTCCGCCCACTGCGGAATGGATGGTACTTCCACTAGCTATAGTTATAGTAGTTCCACTCGATGTGGATCGCGCCCATGCTTGCTCAGCTCCAGGATCAGGCTCCTCAACCTATTTTCAATAAGTCATCTAGTCTATGTTGTTGGAGTTCCGCATGACGCCTTAATCCCACCTCTGTGTCTAAGGAATAGCCTTTTCTTCTTTTTTGTTTTGTTCGTGGGAACATGTAAGATTAGCAATGGAAATTTAGCTACGGCCGTCCCTGAACTCTTGCGACATTGCCAATGGGCATTCGCACTATGTATGGACGATCCCTCCCTATATGGATACCTCAGATGTGTGCCTACAAAATAACCAGGGAATAGACTGATCGAGACGAGGTGACTCACAAAGAAGAACAACCCGTAAATCTAGGAAGTATTGAATCGGGATCCGATCTCTTTTGCTCGAGTCATAAGGTGAGACAGACAGGCTTCCCTTTCTGGATGTCGATTGGGATAAGGGTTTGATCGAGAGCTAGGAGATTCGGTTGTTTAACCTAAGAGAAGAGATCCAGTTTACGAGAGGAGATGCCGGGGGTGGTGGCTGTTCAAGGAAGTTTCTAAGGAGGAAGGCTTGATTTATTAAATAAAAGATAAGATCCGACTATCAAACCAAAGGAAATTGCCAACAAGAGTAGCTTAAAAGCACCTAGTTACCGAGGCAGATGAGAAGAACTGAACAACCCAAGAAGAGTACTCAATCAAAGCGAAGCTTTCATTTTTTGCGGAGGAGTTCATCAATCGTTTAGAAAGCGATTCTGAAACCACCAATTTGAAAAAAGAGTACTTGGAAAGAGCGTGCCGTCATAACGGATAGGATTGGGGTCGACTTCCCTCTCGCTTTGGAAAAGAGGAACTCTCCTCTCTTTGCTCGTGAGACTGTAAGCGAGTAGTTATCAACCATTGTTTTTTCTAGCAGACATCTCTTTTCAAGCGCTTTCTTCATCGAGCCTACCTTTGCGTAGAGTTGTGAGCCTAGTAGTCAACCATCTTGGGTTCTGTGGGGAAGGAAGTCCAAGTCAATCATCGGTAGTAGAAGAAGCTTGCTAGCGAGGGAATAAACTTCTTTCTCTTCTGTCTCAACGTAAGGTGGATGATGTCGGGTACCTTCTTATATCTACCCATAGGGCTCATAAATATGTGAAAGCTATGAAAGCTACTTTACCGAGTTCCCCGATTCTAATTCCAACTTTGACCTACAAACATACTTTCCTGCCAGCAAATAAAAAAAATATCACTTTCCCAGATGGAAGAAGGGCAAGGAACCTCTTAGTACCAAGCGGGCTACCAATTAGTTGATTTCTTTCCCAGCCATTTAAATGAAATTAGTTGATACTCCCGAATCACTTCTTTTGATCTTGTGTGATTAGACTTGCCTGAACGAAGACCAAGGATGAGAAACTTTGGCGGGGCAAAGAAAGCTTTCAACGGAGCAAATCGCTAATGTGGGAAAGAGATTTCTAATTTCCATCGTCCTGGACAACGGGGTATAAGAATTTGTCGACGAAGAAGCTTTTCAAGTAGAAAAGTAGGCTGGAATCAAAGTCTCAGGTTCCATGGAATGGCTTTGTTCCCCCGAAGGCCAAGCCTATTAGAAAATAAAGACTTAAGTCGGTTTGCGAACCCCAAACAAGAAATGTTCAGATTCCAGCTACAGGCCCGAGTGCGATAAGCCTTACGAAGGCTGTGCTATATGGGGATGGTAGGGCTTTTTGGGGGTTGTACGGTAGTGATCCGCATCCTCCACACTATCTGTAGTGAAGCCTTAGCGCATTTGGATGAGAGTATATATGAACGAGCTTACAGCAACCCGGGGGGGGGTTTACTTGGCTATATGGTGTAGTGCGAACCAAAAGTCAATTCGCTAAGGGGCTCTTCTAACGTAATGAAATAATCTAAAAAAAAAGTGAAGCCAGTAAGCCAGCCCTCACCCCTTTCAACGCTTAGAACGAGAAGTTCGCATTCAAATAATTTATATATTCTAATTGTCATGTCACCGCAAGAGATCTATTCTATTTGATCTGGCGCGGTATCCGGAACTAAGAACCCGCAAAGCCAGACCTAGAAATTCATTACCATGATTCCCCATCAAAGAAATCCGTTCCTTCTCTTCCTAAATTCTAAACCAAAGCAAGAAACATCCCTCTTCTGAGCAATTAATCCCTCCAGAATGAATATATTCCGTGCAGAAACCTGCTTTGCTTCCTTCTTACTTTTTTGAGTAGTCTAGAGCTGCTGGGAAATAGTGAGTTGAGAAAGGAGATAGTGAAACTTAACTAGTCTTTGTCATGGAAGGGAACTACTTCTCTCGAGTACGCATAGATGCAGGGACTTAGTCATTCATAGGCAAAGGTTAGCAGTACATAGTGGTTCTATTCTAGTAGATGTATGGACCACACCAACCTCTCTTTCTAGCCATAATTGATAAGAAGGAAATATCCTGGCATGTCAAAGCAATCTTCAGATTGATGTTCATCTTGCATTGAATTCGCAAATTGATAGATCCGGAGATTCCCAAATAGGTCAACCTTTTGAACAGCCTGTTGAATCCATGAGCAGGCAAGAGGAGCCTTATCCAGGATTCGCTCTAGCCGCTTGACTTATCTGCTTTTGGCTCATTGAGATGGGTGTAGATACATGTTGCTGATTGAGCCATGCTTAACAACCCGTAGGTATTCTGGTGCATGGTGGCGTGCCTCAAGAAGTAAAAGGTCGTGGTGGGGCTTGGTGTAGTAAGATAAGAAGAGTGAGCCTAAGTAAAAAGAATAATCTATTCACTTTATTTACAGGACTTGAATTCTTATCTCGTACTTTTACTCCTCTAGCTGGTTTAGCTGACTGAGAATCTGATGTCGGGCTTGAAAGCTTCTAAACGGTGTTGACGGTCCTTAACATCTATTTTATACCATCAACTAATGCTCAATATAACATGATATCAACCATAAAGCATAGTTATAGGGTTTGATTCTAACGAGTTCCACGAGTTGTGTTGTTCTCGATCATTTTGCAGGTATATCCAATTTTGCACAGAATAAAAGTATCTCAAATGATGATTTGGAGTGCACCATTGTGACAGGCTCGTCGAGATGATTGAAACGGACATATCATTTGCTATATTCAGAGTCCGGAGTCAAAAGATATCAATTCTACACCGAAACCAACACTAGAAGACTCTAGAAGGCACCGTAAGGCGATGTACCGAAGGTGGGGCCCACTGCTACAGGTGGGGGGGCGCCCGCCCCACCCCTGGGCCGGCGGGTGGGGCCGGCCGGCGCCCTCCCTCCTGAGCCCATTCGTGGCCCGCTTTTGACGGACGGCCTCTTACGCCTTAGGGTTTGCATCTCTACTATTGCCAAGTCGAATTAGTCCCACATCGTCTGTCTAGAAGAGGTGGAGGCTTTTCTAGACTATAAATAAAGAGGTAGACCCCCCCTCCCCGAGGGCACCACATTATTGGAGATGTAGAGGCGTCCCTCGAATGGATGACCTCTCATCTCTAGAGAATTAGGGCTAGACTTTCCAATGTAGTTCTAGTGAGAGTTAGAGAGAGCGGCGCTACGCCCAGGTTCCGGAGGAGTCTTCGCAGGAGTCGTCAGAGTTCTGGTATATCTTTGTATCTTTTCTTGTAAGACTTATGCTTCAATATATTTATCTTCTCTATTTACTTTATGCCTTTATATTATGTTTAGTATAGTTGTTATACTTTAGCATGGGATCTCCGCCTGTATTAGGTGCTCTAGTTAGCGTACGTGACTAGAGTAGTAATCGTTAGCGTAGACATGGTGTCTAGGCTAGTGTTTACCTGAGTTTGCGCCCAATTCTTACGGTTAGTTGTGGTAGCCATCAGAGGTGACAGCTTTGTTGGTCTTCGTATTCCACCACGTCGGAGTTGGTGTTTCGTAGAGCTTTTGGCAGCCTTACCCAGCTACCTTCTTCCCAGTCTTATTCGAGAGTTGGATAGGTACTGTTGCTCCAAAGTGTTATTGTGTGATTGCTTTATCTATCATAAATCAGTTATTATAGAACCTTGGTAATAGAGAAGTATTTAGGAACCTTGAACTCTCCCGTTGTCCTCTCACTTTAGCTATCTATTTACTTATCATAGAATTCTCCCCGTGTGTGTCATATATACATAATTCCTATCATCTATCATTTACCCCTACTTTAGTCTAGTTGGTGTATTAAGTTAGTAGATACATGATGGTGAACTATTAATATCTTATTCCATTGTTTCCCAGTGGTAAAATATAAATAACGATACCTGCAATACTCCCGGTAAAATGCTACAATGGTTTTCTCAGGCGCTTATGAATCCTTTATATTTTAGTTGTGCATAAGAAATACCAACAAGCATTTTTGACGCCGTTGTCGGGATAGGGTTTTACCTCTATTTCTAGTAGCGACGTTAGAAATGTCAACAAAACGGCATACAAACTTCTAAGTAGAAGGAAAAGCCTATAGCTCCGAGACTGCAATAGCCGATACGTAAACTACTAGGCAAGCCTGCTATTCTTATTTCAGAGTTTCATTGTTATAGGTGAGAGAGATAATTAACAGCTACTACGGAACCGAATACCCGATCGCAATTTTATTTTGTACTGGCAATCTTATTTGTGAGCTGGTAAAACAAGAGATATGACAGCTCCATACTCTCGAGACGAAACCTAGTTGCTTACTCGAAACCGGAGAGCTGATACCGAGAACTAAAAGCACTTGGGTACGACAAAGAGCTCTTGAAAGCTTATCACCGACTTTGAATCTTCCTACTTAACTTAAATCTGCTAATTCACTTATCGCTTGGTAAAAAGACTCTAGCCGAGAGGGATAATTAACAAGGCGATACGCCAACGACAACCTAAATCACTTTGCTTTTTCTTCTTATTTCTGGCTCACCTTCCATTCTTCTTCGTTATAGATAGAGTCAATAGCGGATATCAGCTTTACACGATTCACATCAATATAATATGAAAATGGACGACTCGAATTACCAATGGCAAAGATACTCCTCGAATTTAACATTGATTTGGTATATCCAGAAATACCTATTAGACTATGAGACAATCTTTTCTCCGGTAAATAATCGAACACTGTTTTGTTAGTTAGAAAATGCATATTAGTTTTTCTCGTATATTCAGTTGAGGATTTCGCATAAATAAGTCACTAACCTGTGTCCCCTCCTCGAAAAGAAAAGACTAGCTCATGCTGTCATGAGAACGACTTATTATTTACCCCACCGGGTTGTTTTGCCTAATTCCAGGAATAGAGTATACCTGTATTCTGTTTTCCTAGCTCCTCTCGGAAAGGGATTTACCCATCCCTCGCTCCATACAATAACTAGTCAACTCCTGGAACTAGAAAAAAAGCCAGGAACAAGAAACTACTAGCTACCCTGGAACTACAAAGCAAGAACTCCTATCTTCCTAGCTGCACCTATCTATTCTCTTCAGAAGCAACTATCTCTTTATCTTTCAGTCAAGTCAAACCTTACTCTTTCCCTAGTGCGAGCCGTAACATCAGACTTCCGTGATAAATCAAGTATCGAAATGAATGCAACTGGAACCCAACGTAGTGAGACCAATAAAACCGGAAATACATTTCAGCCTTCTCCTCCGTTCGCGATACCCACCAAAAAGAAGAAAATCTATAGCTTTCCTACGTAGTCATTTTCTATCAGCTCCCCTCATCTCGTACAGGGATTTACCCTTTACCTCGCTCCGGGCTAATCATTTACCTGGACCTATTCCAGTGTATCGCTGACATATTAGCAGTGCCCTCCGACGTATACAAGTTCTGAAAGAAAGAACTTATTATTTTTTTTCTAAAGGAATGGCTCGTTTCATCAATTCGCTCGAGCCAGGTGCCACTTCAGATTTCTTCTTTGATTCTGGAGCTTCTACCCATGTTACGGCCGACATCAATAACCTTTGAACTCCCTCTGTCTACACTGGAACGGAGAAAATCCATATGGGAAATAACACTGGTTTTGAAATTCTCCACTCTGGTTCATCTCTTATTCAGACACCGGTTCAGACTCTCTCTTACCAACATTCTCCATGTATGTGCCCGGTATTACCAATAACTTGTTGAGCGTTGTTCAATCGGTCAAGGATAATGCAATGCTAAACCAGATCACCTCTTCTTGTTGTTTGGTTAAAGATCGAGTGAAACAGGAGGTGCTTCTGCGTGGCACTCTTTTAAATGGGCTTTACCGTCTTTCTTTCCCTAGCTTCCTTCTATGCTGAAAGAAGCTTCTTTGGAGAGCGTAGAAGTGGCTTTAACACAAGCCCCTGACATTGACTAGAGGACTGGGTGGTGGATTAGCCTCAGAAGGTGGTTCGCCAGGGCTCAAACCGAACCGATTGGCCAATACCTTTTCGAATGATTCAGTCTTTTTTATTTTCACACTCTATCTAGACCCGGTAAGCCGTCTTGTACGGTAAGGGCTTTGTTCTTAGTAATTCAAAAAAATCCGCCCTTCTAGCTCATACCAGCATGGAATTTCCGTCAGGCAATTTGGATTCTGGGTATATGGGCTAGGCTAAACATCTGCGCCTGACACCCGCTGATGAGATTCTTTCTTTGTGTTTGGATGCATTCCCCTGATCTTCCCCAAATCCCACACTAGCCTACAACCTTAGGTAAATCAGTTCCTCCTGGGATTATTAAGCACCCGTAGGGAGTGTATGGAACTTCAATCACAGCATAATGGGTGCAAGAATTGCCTTTCCTCGGCTCTACTAGTGAACTTAAGCCAACAAGCTTTTCTGTCTGAGGGAGAGTGCTTTATTTGAGTAGTAGCAGCCGTCCATTTCATCACCCGAAATATCAAGTTCTGTTTGTTCAAAATCGTTACTATCATTTCTGCCTATTCTTATCGAGTGTGTTTTAGTCTATTATCATATAGAGTTCTTTTCTGGTTCTTATTCTATTTGTGGAGTGGAAGTCACGCAAAGTAGTAAAGTCCTGGCTTGGAAGTCAAGTAATAGAAAGGCATAAAGCAAGGCTTTCTGGTAATCCTAGTGCAACGTTGACTACTCTCTCTCTCCCCTATTTTTGATATAGCTTTGCTAATCTTTGATGGCCATCTTGTAAAGGAAAATCAAGTCTCATGTTGCTCCTCAGAAAATGCGTATAGTAGTCTCATTGGCCCCCGTCGATGGGACAAACGCGGAAGTGTATGCGTTACACTACTTCAAAGTGTTTGTAATGGCACACCCAGAAAACCAGTTGAGTTCCTTCTTTCTGAGTATGAAAATTAGACCAGGGACTGCATGAAAAAATAAATATCCCCGATAAGAAAGGACGACCTGCAGAAGGAAAGTCAGAGCCATCAGTCGGACGGAGTTTAACGTAAAGCTCCAAGGGAGTGTCAATCAGTCTTCTCATCACCGAGTTGAGCTCGAGTGATCAAGTCATGACGTTATTTGATCCGAGATACCAAATATCCACGAGGAGAATGTGCGATCACGACCTCCAAGAAAAGGCTTAGGGCGCGTCAGCGCCTTCATAGCAAATAATTGATGAAGGCGACACTCGATCAGCGATATGGTAACGGAGTAATCACCCGGTCGGTTTGATATCATCAACATACAACAACAGAATAGCACGTCCTCGAGGATAAACTGATACGAACATGGCCGAATCATGATCACTCCGAGCAAACCCTGCCTGGATAACCACTGTGCTGAACTTCAAAAACCGACGCTATCGGGGCTTGTTGAGACCATAGATCGCTTTGCGTAAAGGACAGGCTCAACTCCTCGCTTTATGTTAGCGGACTTACAGGTCGGGCCGGGGCTCCACGCTCTTTCTTTCTGTGTGGGACGATGCCGGGGAATGTGTCGAGGCGGCGAACAACAACAAGACAACTAACTACATTTGCTTTTTCCCTCCATGAGATGAGCCAGTGCATTGGACCGATGGATAATAGAACTGAGCAGGCCAAAAAAGCGCTTGGGCGCTCTACATACGATGTAGACTCCATCAGATACATATCGATTTATTTATGATGGATCCAGAATAGATCATCTTGCTATTTGCACCTCTTCCTCCAAGGGAAGCTAGCCGACGCTGGCAACGCGGCGGAGCTGAAGAGCAAGTTGGAATAGTTCCTCCATGGGGTTCTGCAGCACAACGGAAATGGCGGCAGGCTCAGCCCGACGGTGTGTTGTGGCTGCAGCCATGGAACAACCTGCAGTACATGATGTCGGCGACATTCGTGCTCGCGACACACTCTCCAGACAACCTACGAGCTCGGCCTCGCTCCGGTGCGGGGGCGCGACGCTGCCGCCATGGCAGCTGCTCGCGTTTGCACGGTCCCAGGCATAGGCACATAGATGCGCCGTCCACCGTCACGGGCTCACGGCATCACCTTTGCGCCTCGTGGATATGGGTCGATCCACTCGATCCTTTGGTTCATGAGGTTCTGATCTGTTTCCCCGCTGCCTTGTTATGGGTGGCATTAGGAGCCCATTTGGTTCATTATTTAGGATCGGTTTGATGAACCTTTGGTTCGACCCGCTCCACGCCCATATTGATGCCACCCTGCTAACAAAAGGTGCAGAACCATTCAAACTGTTGACCTATACATCTTGTCTACCACCATAAGAAATAGCACACTCTTCGGTGCTAGTTTTATTTTAATTTTGATTTAATGTAAGACACAGATAGTCATAGATTTATGTTGTTTTCTATTTTCTGATTATTCCTGTAATGTATTAGGCATGGACACACCTGAAGACGAAGTCATGATCATCCAAGGATAGGTCATTGTTCGCTATAGTCGCCTTCTGTTGGTTGTCACTACAACAACAAATTAGTCACCAACATGCGTGGTTATTTGCCACCATGCCATTTTAAATAGACTGCAGCTAACCAAAAATTGCTAGCCCATGACAATCACCCACAAAAGAAAACTGCAACAGTACCATCCACTCCACAAGACGACACATCCAAAACATTCCAACATGCTTTGAACATGGTAGAAGTCATGCCATCATCGGTCATCCTAACCAACCAGCCCCACCAAACATATTCACTATGTTCGCTCTTATCAGCCGAGCTTATTAGCCGTTTGAACAGTAATTTTTTTTCATAGCAAATCTGTCGATTTATATAACTAGCCAAGCAGCCAGATTGTCCATAACAGCCACACCGAAATGGTCACTTCTATATCAGACCAGCCATCATGGCACGACCGCGGTGAGCCGTCTCCAGCTCACCGTTGCTTCCACAACGAACTAGTGTTGCTATACGAATAGTCGTTGAAGTGTCAGTCATCAAGAACCGTATAGCCAGCAATCGTGGCTGCCTCCAGGATGGATCGAGGCCCACCAAACATTGTAGTTACGTCGGCATTGTTTTCCTAATCTCACCAGATGTCGAGTCATCTCCATACTCCACCGCATCACCATCGACTACAGCCATGGAGTGGAGCCAGGGCCAGCACACCCACGAAGAATGTGGACCGGCTAAGTGCCCATACCCAACACCTTAGCATGATGGACACGCCATCTCTAAGAGCTAGTTACTGAGAATAACAGCACTGCTGCCACCATTAGGCTAGGCTACAGCGCCATCAAAACCAAGTTGTTGTCACCCCACCTAAGCAATGCAACCCACAGATCCAGCCAGAGCAGGAGGCCGATCCAAACCTCGACATCGTTGTGCTCAGGAAGAACTCCTACAGAGATAGGAGGCTCCACCGGCGTTGTCCTAGTGATCATGTGGACCTTCTGTTGTCATGATGATGCAACAAAGCGGAGCAACTGAAAGGGTTGGAGGCAGCGTTGCTATGTCGCTCGCTCGCCCATGCCGTCCCCTGCTACTTCCTCAAGACTGACCACAGGTTACTAGGCACCTACAACAGTTAGCACAGACTACTATCCCCTGCACCATCTCGAAGAGAGCTCGCCACCATCCTAGCAGCCACATGGACGTTCGACACCGACAATTTGCTCCGACGATGGTGAGGGTGGAGGAGTGGGGGCGCAAGAGGATGGGTTGTAGGCCTGAGTCGTCCACCCATGTTGCCCCCTGTGGAGGACAACACATCGGCTAGTTTTATGTATCTTTACCATGTTGAATTTGTAACTTAGATTAAAATAAAGTGATTTATTTAATATTTATACAGTTATACTTCATTAAAATTATAGATATAATGAGTAATGCAACCGTACTCGACATGCCTCTCTAGCTCTAGTTGAAAGTTTTTGTGGATGTAAAAATAGTCTATGAAGCTCCAAGAAATCTACTCCTACACTGCTAAATATTACAGTGTCCTT